>CM033648.1:3409227-3644774 GCA_019512145.1 Engystomops pustulosus | reverse complement strand
TACACACAGTGATGTCACAGTACGGGGATAATACACACAGTGATGTCACAGTACAGGGATAATACACACAGTGATGTTGCAGT
Organism: Engystomops pustulosus; assembly: GCA_019512145.1. Classification (NCBI taxonomy): domain Eukaryota; kingdom Metazoa; phylum Chordata; class Amphibia; order Anura; family Leptodactylidae; genus Engystomops; species Engystomops pustulosus. The sequence goes on along the minus strand of CM033648.1, from coordinate 3,644,691 downwards.
ACAGCGATCATACATGCAGACATGTCTCAATAAAAGTACAATTATTTGCTCAGTTGAGTCTGTTGGGTTAATACACATCATGATTTAATTATTTGCTTCAATTGTTGTTGTGAAACTCTATAGAATGTACTAAACAAATCCTTCTACTATACCATGAAGAGAAGGATAATTTCGGGACACGCATTCTGTTTTGCATTATTAGCTTAGCAGGGCCGGGGTATATTTCTTCTTGTTAAAGATCCATTACTTCATGGAAAATGGGCCAAGGTTTCAGGGACGGATCCCAAGGCATTGAAGTGCAAAACCCGTCCTCTAATATGATAATTAAATGCAGCGATGATTACATACGAGCACAAATAGCATCTACACCATAATCAGAAGCGGAGGAAAGCAGCCTGCAAACTATATATATACATATATATAGGCTAACCTGCTGTTTTGTAAATATTTTCCCAGCTGCTGACACTTACAGCGACGAAGCAAAACGCTTCCAGAGTAGCAAAACGCATTGTAACATTTAAAAACGTGTGCGTTCTGACGCATCCAAAACGCCATGTGTGACCGCGCCCTGAGTGTGCAGTTATGGAGATTGCAGGGGTAGAGGTCAGAAGACATCAGTATTACAAGGGTGTGATCACATGCTGAACTAGGGCTTTGCTTACAAGCGCAGCGCTGGCGCAATGGGGACATGCCTCAGCCCGAACGCATTTGCGGTTGCAGTGCAATGCATGTGATCGACAAACGCTTCAACTGCTCTTGAGGTTCCGGAGACGCAGCACTAGCGCATGCACAGTGTGTGACCACACACTTAGGGTGAAGACACACGTGGCGTTTTTAGACCGTTTTTAAGATCGTAAAAAACGCATGCGTTTTTGACAGGTTTGACCAATTATCTTAATTAAAACCGGTCAAAAACACGTGTTTTTTAACGCATGCGTTTTTTCCCGATCTGAAAGTGCACTACTAAAAACGGCCCAAAAATGGCCTAAAACCGCCATGTTTGTCACTTAGGATGGCGGGACACGTGGCATATTGAACCCGTTTTTGAGCCATTTTTAAGCAGTCCGTTAAAAAACGCATGCAATTTTGAAAACGCATTTATTTTTTTGAAAATACATCAGTATTTGTCAGTTTTTTCCCAATTATCGTAATTATCATAATTGGGGATAAATGGACAAAAATGGACTGCATAAAAACGGGTTCAAAACACCATGGGGGACATTTACTTAAAGTATCGGTGTCTGCATTGGCTTTGTTACCGACCTGCTCTCGGAAAGAAGATACACATTTAATATTGTAGAGCTGTGCAGAGACATTTCTGGCGCCGAGACCATTTTCTGTCCCTGGGACCAAAATCTGTCCCGAGCACCAGAAATATGTCCAACAGTCCCTGCTAGACCAGTTTTCTTTTGGTCTACTTTCCGACAGTTTTCAGCGCCCAAAAATGGCTGTGACACATATTAATTGTGTCTGAGTTTCCACTCCGCCAAAGCCACGCCCCTTTTCGGAGAAGAGTCGGAGCAGACGGAAAAAGTCATTTTTTCTGTCCCCAACAGCTAATAAATAGGTCTGAGAGCAGAACATGTGGTGAGAGCGCCACAAAACTGGCGGAAACACCATAGTAAATGTCCCCCCATGTGTGGCATCACCCTTAGGCTGCATTCACACGTTCCGCATGCGTTTATCAAATGCATCGGAGCAGCTGAGAAGAGATTTGCCTAATTACATTGCTGTCAACATTGCGTTTACAAAACGTTTGTTATTGCTGTGTTGCCGCATGAGTTACCAACAAGTGCGTTTTGTTGGCAGCAATAAAATTGGGCAAATCTCCTCTTCTCAGCTGCTCTGATGCCTTTGAAAATACATACGTAACACAAACAAAACGCAACGTAGCCTAAAAGGTACATGGCTGGTGACTCTTGTGCACCCATAAAAGGATCAATCTTTGGGCACCAAAACCTTAGGTGTAATAGAGCTCCATACAGTTCCAAAAACCTGCTGTATAATTGGGGCCCTGGTACAGATTTTGTATTGATATGACTGAGTGCATATGAGCATGTATTGGTGTATATGACTGTGAGAGTATATGAGCATGTTTTAGTGTACACGATTGAGTCTATATGAGAATGTATTGGTGTATATGTGACTATGCATATGCATGTATATGCATGAGTGTATATGAGCATATACTGTATTGGTGTACATGACTGAGTGTATATGAGCATGTTTTTCTGTATATGACTGTGAGTGTATATTAACATGTATTTGTGTACATGACTGAGTGTATATAAGAATGTATTGGTGTATATGTGACTGAGTGTATATGAGCATGTAAAAGGATAGGCAGTGCGTGTGCCACACTCCTAAGGTGCTGTTCAGACCATTCTTCTTTCTGCAGCAGTTCTGCTATGTAGCAGGGTAGCAGGGCCCCTATGTATATATATATATAATTTATGGTGCTCTAAGTCCCATCCCAAGGAGTGGACCAAAACTTGGCTAGTGTGAAGCCCTAAGGCTTGTTAGTGATGTTCTCAGGTTATAGAGGCTTTTTAATAATTTGTCTTCAAATTCACTAATATAGCAGGGGATAAGGCGGTAGGTTAGGGGGGCACCAACCAACAGCCAGACATATGTGTTTCAGCATCATAGTTTCTGTTGCACATTATGTAGTCTGCTTGTCCAGTCAGAAGCTGCTGCTTTGTGAGCTTATAACACCTAATGACAAACTACAGTTGCAAGATCTACTCTTTTGCAATACAATTTACATTTTTTCCATCTAGAGAAGCCAATAGGATCTAACAAAATCAATAGAATGAAAAAAGTGCTCTTCGCTATATATTAATAGTATTCTTTCATTATAATTAATAGTCAACTCATATTAGAAACAGTTTAATAAAAGTCAGGTCTATCAAGTTCAACTTATAACTTGTCACCCAGGGGACTGCACCATCCATAATCTATACTTAAGGGGAATCCGTCAGAAGAAATTTACTTATTAAACCACTACGCTGAAGTCAAGTTACTCCCTTCAATGTAATAATTGGCTTTTGCTTCCAGGGACATGCATTAACAGCTCCCCTGCTGGAGTGCATGATGTCAGTCACTGCAGAGGTGGCATCCTGTTGCATGTAGTGCTAAACTCTTTTTCCCTGTGACTTTACACAACCATTTTATATATACAACATTTTTTTACCAATTCAAAGTTGATATTCTGGATGATGCCATCACACTGGGTCATGAAGAAACGTGATCTGGAATGTGTAAAGCTGTTTGACTACACGCTGGTGGAGTTTTATTTGGCTGATTTCTGCTTACAGGTTCCCTTTCAACAAAACACTAACAATTGTAAAATGATCAGCACTTTAATGGAGTATAGTAAAGGTACTCAATGATTAGAAGATAGGAAGCAGCTGGTGATGGATGTATAGAACAATTGTCTGGTTATATTACATTCCGAAACTATTGTTTCTACTGCATTTGTATTTATTATTTATAAAACTATACATATTTTATTAAAGTTGCATTTTTATAAAAAAAAAAGTGATGTTGGCTTTTATTCAGCAGTTCTTTATGTGCAAGTTTATTCAAATATTGTTAATACACAGTAGACAAATATTGATAAAACAGAAACTTTATGCAAATTCCAAGAAATATTGGTACTACAACTATAGCATTTAATTCTAAAGAGTAATTTTCAACGTGATAAATCAGTTAGCAGCCACTGTTGCTTCATAGTTTATGATTTTAAGGAAAGTGTCACCAATTTCATTTTTTAACGTGAGCAGATTTTTGTCCCCACAACCTAGTACATAGGTTGCATTATGGGTAAATCCATCCTGCTTATTAAATCATTTTTTATGTTCTGATTTTATATTTTAAATACTATATTTTTACATACATATTTTCTACCAATTTGCAGAGGTGGCCACCTCCAAGTTAACTGGCTTTTTGAATCAGTAGTATCTGCATTTTTTAAATGCGGAAACTATTGATTAAGAGAGTGCCGAAACAGCAAGTGGACACCATGGGTGTGTGGGAGAGGTAAGTGGTTTCAGCCCAACCCACTGTGATTAGAAAGCAACAGACATGACAACAACTAAAAGCAATAATACTAGAGAATTATGCAAAAAATATGTATGAAAAAAAATCTGTAATCTTTTGGTAGCACATTACCAGGGGACCCTGTACCACCTGGTAAGAATTGTATAACTGGTGCCTTATAATTAGTCATTATGCCCACTTGTTGGGAGAGAGAAAAAACACTTTCCATTATGTAGGGGAAAAGGAATTCCCCAGATCAGATTCACATTCAAAAGGGGGAGTGAAAAAGCCATAACTTTTTTATTTTCTCATTTAAATATATGAGGGCTTGTGTTTTGCATTACAATTTTCCTCTCCTTTTCCACTCAGGGAATTCATATGTATCAAGACAGCATGTTTGTAATTGGACGACCTGAAGCATCTGATACGGCACATGCTTGTGACATCACTACAGGTCCTACAACCACTCCAAGAATCTTCTTCTCAACTCTAGATGTTCTACACAGTTTCCCATGGTTACCAGAAAGCATTGCAAGTGGAGAGTAGCCTGGGGAAAAATGGTAAAGCCTCTACTAGCTGCTAAACACCTGCACCATCGTGTGGACAGTCTTTAAATTTTACATTCATTCAGTGCTTTTCTAGAATCACATTTGTTTGATCGAATTCTTAAATTTATACTTATAGGGGATCATTTTTTGTGGGATAAGATGAAGTTTTATGGGACTTATTGATTACATTGTATAAATACTTTAAAAACTGTGCATTGACCATACAATACTAGTATTTATTTTATTTTACAGTTGCTGCTATTTATTTATTAACACTTTTGCAAAATAAAAACATTTTATCATAAGATATTTTTATTTTTTGGAAGTATGATGTGTGTAATTTTTTTATTTTTAACTTTTTTCACTAAAGGCCTGTTCTTTTCAGTCCAACTACAAAACTACACCTTTCCACTAATAGCTGTTGTTGATATTGACAGTGGCATTAAAAAGGTCAATCGGTCTTATCAGTAACTGTAGTCATAAGGTTTAGAGCAGGGTTATTGTGATGATCATACCAAGCACAGTGTCTGTGCCCATATGATCACCTGAACATAACTGTATCCGGCCTGCATGTATTTATTCACCTTGACATAAATTTACACCAAGGTGAAAATAGACTGATATTGACCAAAGACCTATAAAGCCGGATCACATACATTATAGTTGGATTTTAAACACAATTAGACCAACAAAAAGCAAGTACACTTCAGGAATGTGGTTTCACATTTCTGACACTTTAAATAAAACCTACCATTTGATTTGATGCATTATGAAGCAAACAAACCTTGATGACAGATATAACATTATGATAATGAAGCTCTGTTGCTTCTAACACAAGTTACTATGATTTTGGTCATTTAATGGATTTAAAATAAAGATTTTGTGAAATTTTTAAAGACAAGACACTCGCTTCTAATCTTATGATTTTTGTGTGTCTATATTCCGGTGATCAACAGACTGCTTCTAGGAGATTGTGTGTCCAGGCATAGGTATTTCCTACTGATGATCTGAAATTCATGAGTTACTACCTTAATGTATGTAGTATCTTCTTCCTCTGCTTTTTTCAAAGTATGTTAAGGGCTACAATGACAATTTTAAGAAAATACAGAGGTTAAATGATATTGAAAAATCTGAAACAGATATGGACAACCAATATCTGACTGCTCTATAACTGTTTGAATGACATAGGAGAGGGTTTCTTATTAGAAAGCATCTCCATTAAAGTTGTCTTCCATGGTAAATTCATGTGTAAAGTAATTGTGAGCTACAGGAATAATTTTAGATCGGTAAAGAGAATCTTTTATCTTCACTCCCTGGTAAAAAAAAAAAAAAAGTGGAAAAAATAGGAAACCAAAATTGACGATTTTCTTTTCCTCAATAAATTCAATAGTTAATAAAATCTAATCAATAAGCTAAAGACTCACTAAAATGAAGTAAATGTAAAGTGCATCTAATCTCACAGAAAATTACTCCTTACATGTCAAAATTGCCAAATAAAATAAAGATTGTATAGCCTTTAAAAAGTGACAATACACATCTGCTCTGAATGGCACTACTTCCCTTCAATGCCCATGCGTGTGCCCATACAGTAGTTCACCACCACACGCGGGGGATTGACATACTCGGGAGAAATCGGGTATCAAACTTTGTGGAGCATTTTGGTATTTTTTTGACAAATACATTCATTTAGCCCCCAAAAAATTTGAAATTGCACCCAATTTTGTTTTAACCTCTGTAAAACAATTAAAGGGTTAACAAACTTGATAAAAGTTATCTTACATATGTTGATGGGTGTACTTTCTATAATGGGGTAATTTATGGAGTTTTACCATCATTTAGGCCTCTAAAAGTGACTTGAAAGCTGAGCAGGTCCCTCAAAAGTCTGATTTCGCTTTTTTTTTACGAAATGTGAAAAATTGCAAGTTCAAAGCCTCCTAACAATCCTACAAAAATAAGGGGAATGTTAAGAAATGTCAACATAAAGCAGACAGGTTAATGTTAGTTATCAAGTCATTTTGCTGTTATGACTAGGTGTGAAAAAATCATTTCGAATTTCAGAAATCAAGAATTTTTCCAAATTTTCGCTAAATATAATTTTTTAAATAAATAAAAGCAATACATATCACCCAAATTTTTCAACTGACATGAAGGACAATGTGTCACAAGAAAACGATTTCAAAATCACTTGGAAATGTTAAAGCATACCAAAGTTATAACTAATTATAGTGACACATTTGAAAAGAAAGGAAGGTGAAAAGTGGCTTCGGCGGCAAGGGGTTAAAGGGCACAAAGCATAAGCAACTTACTTTGAATAAATTTAGCTGGGCACCTTTGGTATATGCTCAGTCTCTGGTTGCAAACAACAGTGTTCTACAGGGGAATCTAGAACCTTAAGGGACATCTACCACCAGGATGAAGGATTGCAAACCAAGAACACTGACATACTGGTGTGTGCCCCAATGACAGGATCAACTTCTGTTTAAGATTCATGTTCCCATGTTTTTAATAATAAAAAGCTTTAAAAATTATACAGAAGAGCCTGAGGGGCTCCAGCCTTCATTAACATCTAGGAAGCCCAGAGCCCCGCACGGTTATTTGCATAATCAACAAGGAAAAGGAAGCTAAAAAAAGACCAGATCCTGTCAGAGGGGGTACACACCATATGTCAGTGTGTTTGGTTTACCATCTTTGATACTTGTAGTAATTTCCTTTAAACAGTCAATCTCCAGGAAGTGGTCTGGAGCTATTTTCAACAGTCAGGCGACAAAGTATTTCCTTATACACAGTATTTTAAAACAAAGCCAAAGTTGATTGCAGGTTAACACGAATAGGTCAGTGGTTAACCACCCAACAGGATCACAGAATTGATTAACAGGTCTGGCCTGAATAACTTAGCTGCTTGTGTTTATGTTACTATGTAACTTTTTATCAACAACATGTGCTGATGGATCTTACTCACACTTAAGATGGCAGAGATATAGCATTTCCACTAGTTTAAGGTATCTTGATTGTGGGTCACCAGATTTCAGTAACTCCTGAAGTATAAGTATATATATGAAGTAAGTATATTTTAAATAATACCAAATTTACCTTCATAACTAAGCTTTTCCCTGAGTAGACTAAATTTTCTTTCCTAAATTTACAGGGATTATTATTAAGGCAGTAAAGACACATGGACAACTCATGTAAAACAGGGTCCAACCCCTTGAAATTGTTGCTAAATTGGGTGCTTTGCACTAGGGGAGTAGAATTTAGCATAATGACGCTATCTTGTATAGGTGGGTGGGGCTTTATGTGCTAAAGTATGAGGCTCTCTACTGCAAGTGCACTTTGTGATGTGACTGCAGTAATTTGCCCTTGTACTTAAGTACTGGATGAATCCTTGCAAGGAGCACCCCAGGTCAAACGCTTGTTTTTTTTCTGTCTTTTATTTGGTGTGTAACTGCTAAGATGGGGGCTACTTATAAGAAAGTTTGCTACCAAACTATGACAGACTAAAACCATTAAAACAAGATGTTGTCTCTATGCTAAATTCTATTCCACTTGTAGCAACAATTTTTGTCAGGGGAACCACTCATCAGACTCCCTGATACTACACACCAAACATACATAGCCCGGAGGGCGAACAACCACACTATGTACTCCCCTACCCCTAGAGAACTGATGAAATCCTGGACAGCTCTGCAAAGCTGGTTGGCATCTCCTGAAAATATGGTATGCTTCTTTTAGAGTGGCTACCTAATCCTTTGTCATAGGAGAGGGGTGTGGTTACACCTGGATTAATTATGTCATATTTTTTTCCAGGAGTCTCCTAAGGAGAAGATATTATCAGCACATTCCCCAGCATTAATTTACAAATATAGCAATACCAAACATCATTAAGAAATATTTACCCAATTCCCTAATACCTATTTATTTGGCTACCTAGCTCCAAAATCCATGGCACTTGACATCCTAAAAATATCGGAAGATGCTGATCGTAGATTCATTGACAAGAAATTGAAATCTATGAATTATGACAAGGCTGGCTTTGAAGTATAGTTATGCATAATCTAAGCAGCCATGTTACTGACATAATACACACCCATTTGGTGTGTATAATAGGGTTTTTCAAGATTAGGCAAAACCCACAGTCAAGGCTTCAGTGTTTACTCTCCATTCTCCGTGCTTCCATTGGATGAGATGCCACAGACACTGTTCGCTAACGTGTTTCAGGCAGAATGTACGCTAAACGCCCTAAATCATACACACTATATGATTGATGAGGGACACTTAAACAACCTAATATAACTCCAAGTAAATCTAATTTCTGTGAAATCAAAGGAAGCAACACTAATTGACAATAAATTTCACAGGCAATTTGCAAGACACACTTAATAAGGTAAGGACCACAGATCATTTCTCAGTACCAATGCTTTCTAGCTGATGTTTTAGTCAATGTCAAATGTTGGTGGTGCTTTCACACTTGTGGTAGCATGAAACGCACTTCACAACCCATACAAGTGTCTCAGGTAGTGCAGCTCATCCAGGATGGCACATCAATGCGAGCTGTGGCAAGAAGGTTTGCTCTGTCTGTTTCACAGTGTCCAGAGGCTAGAGGAGCTACCTGGAGACAGGCCAGTAAAACAGGACATGTGGAGGGCAACAACCCAGCAGCAGAACCTCGACTTCCGCCTTTGTTCAAGAAACAGGAGGAGCAGTGCCAGAGCCCTGCAAAATTACCTCCATCAGGCCACAAACGTGCATGTTTCTGCACAAACATTTAGAAACCGATTCCATGAGGATGGTATGAGGGCTCAACTTCCACAGATGGGGGTTGTGCTCACAGCACAACACCGTGCAGGACGCTTGGCATTTGTCGGAGAAAACCACGATTGGCTAATTCACCACTAGCTCCCTGTGCTCTTTACAGAAGAGAGCAGGTTCACATTGAGCACATGAGACAAATGTGACAGAGTCTGTAGACGCTGCAGAGAATGATCTGCTGCCTGCAACATCCTTCAGCATCACTGGTTTGGCAGTGGGTCAGTAATAGTGTGGCATGACATTGCTTTGGAGGGCCGCACATCCCTCCATGTGCTCCCCAGAGGTAGCCTGACTGCCATTAGGAATCGAGATGAGATCCTCACACCCATTGTGAGACCATATGCGTATGGACATTTGTATCATGCATAAATACGCTTCAAAATAGTCTGGACATAAAAAAAGCATCCAATTAAGAAGCTATTACTGAAAATGTCCACAAGGTGACGCTCACGCCAAACATGCTCAGTAGGGATGAGATGTAAAACACATACAGTGGGTATGGAAACTCTTCAGACCCCCTACACTCTGCACCCTATATTGACAGAAAAAAACAGAAATGTATTTATTTTTGCTAATATATTAAACAAGAAAAACTTAAATATTACATGCTCATAATTATTCAGACCCTTTGCTGTGACACTCATCTTTAACTCACATCTTATTCATTTCCTTCTGATCCTCCATGAGATGGTTCTACTTCCTCATTCGAGTCCAGTTGTGTTTATTTAAACTGATTGGACTTGATAAGGAAAGGCACACACCTGTCTATATAAGATCACACAGCTCACAGTGCATGTCAGAGCAAATGAGAATCATGAGGTCTAAGCAAATGCCCAAGGAGCTCAGAGATAGAATTGTGGCAAGTTGTTTCATTGTGGTTATGAAACAATTTCTGCAGCATTTAAAGGTTCCTAAATCTCAGTGGCCTCCATAATTCTTAAATGGAAAAAGTTTGGGACAACCACAAACCTTCCACGACCAGGCTAAGCTTAGCAATAATGGGAGAAGATCCTTGGTGAGTGAGGTAAAGAAGAACCCCAAGATCACTGTAGCTGAGCTCCAGAGATGCAGTAGGGAGAAAAGGGGCGAAAGTCCCACAAAGGCAACTATCACTGCAGCCCTCCACCAGTAGGGATTCTATAGCAGAATGTACCAATGCAAGCCTCTCCTCAGTCCAGGTCATATGAAAGCCCCCATACAGTTTGCAAAAAAACACGTGAAGGACTCCCAGACTATGAGAAATAAGATTCTCGGGTCTGATAAGACGAAGATTGAACTTTTTGATATTAATTCTAAGCAGTATCTGTGTAGAAAACCAGGCACTGCTCATCACCTGCCAATCCCAACAGTAAAACATGGTCATGACAGCATTAGGCTATGGGGGTGTTTTCAGATTCAGTGACAGGACGACTGGTTGCAATGGAAGGAAAGATGAATACAACCAAGTACAGAGATAATTCAGTGTGGGAGAAGGAATGGACGGCACTCACCAGTCTTCAATAAAATCTTCTTACTCTTTATTCATATCACGGGAACAATAGCATACTCACAATGATGCGTGCAAGGGAGGTGGAGGCAGAATGCCTATGGTCAGTGGCAACGGCCGTTTTGAGTAAACTCGCGCTCGGACATCGGAGGCCGGAAGGCCGAGAGGCCGAGAGTTTACGCAAAACGGACGTTGCCACCGACTATAGGCATTCTGCCTCCATCTCCCCCCTCCCTTGCACGCATCATTGTTCCCGTGATATGAATAAAGAGTAAGAAGATTTTATTGAAGACTGGTGAGTGCCATCCATTCTATCTCCCACACTGAATTATTGTTCAACTGTCTGCCTAGGACTAGAGCACCGCCTATTCGATATTATTTTGTCACCACAAGCAGAACATTTTACAGGACACAATATTTTGAACATATGCTTACTGAACAGTTCCCCAGAGAAGACACTAGGTGGTGCCGTTGTTCTTGTTGGATATTGTTGTACAAATACAGAGAGTTTGCTTACTGACGATAATCGGCTATAATTGAAAAATAGTCCAGATAGGGAAAGATGAGAATTATTTTCCTTCATAGGACGTTCACTACTTCTAGCATTATTTTCATGAAGACAGAGTAATCACTATATACAGCCCCCCAGTAATAAATATATACAGCCTCCTAGAAATAACTCTATACAGTCCCCCAGTAATCACTAAATACAGCTCCCCAGTAATCACTGTATACAGCCCCCCAGCAATAACTATATACAGCCCCCAGTAATCACTAAATACAGCTCCCTGACAACAACTATATACAGGCCCCCCCCCCCAGGATTAACTATATACAGCCTTCTAGCAATAACTACATACAGCCCGCAGCAATAACTATATACAGCCTCCTAGCAATAACTATATACAGCCCGAGTAATTACTATATACAGACCCTCAGTAAATCGCTGTATACGACCCCCAGCAATAACTATATAAAGCCCCCAGTAATCACTAAATACAGCTCACTAACAATAACTATAAACAGCCCCCAGTATTCTCTATATACAGCCCCCTAAAAATAACTATAAACAGCCCCAGTAATCCCCATATACAGCCCCAGTATTAACTATATACAGCCCACAGTAATCACTACATACAGCCCCCCCAGCAATAACTATATACAGCCCCCCCAGCATTAACAATATCCAGCCCCCCAGCATTATTCATATAAAGCCTCCCAGCATTAACTATATACAGCCCCAACGCGTGACGGTGTGATGTGAGGAATCACATCACTGGTGCTTCCTCTGTGAACGACTCCGCCCCTACCTGCTAACTTGCACATGCGGCAAACAGACTGCAGTTTGCTTGGCTATTGAAGATTAGCCTGAATATCGCGCTTGGCAGTTTGGCAAGGCGCGTAGGGCTGAGAGGAGGAGAGTAGCCGGGGCTACTAAAGATTGCGGGCTGACGCAGCACTCATCTTTTTTATGCCTGGTCGTTTGTTGACAATAGTGGTTAGTACACCGCAGGCATAATAGTATATATACACTGTGTATGGAAGGAGACCAAAGGAATATTTATCTGGATGGGCTAAAATGACGGTGAACTAGCTCTAGTCCCACTTTGGTCCTATGTGACTTTCTTAAGCAGAGTGGCGAGACCTGCAATTGTTGGATATGTACAGCTAACTTGTGGTAGGCTGGTTTTTCAGATCAGAGACGCCGTCTTGGCTGGGAGACTCGACACTGGAGCGAGCATATTAGCAGTAGTAATTTTTCTTCCCTTCTGTAGATTTGAATTGTGTAAAACAATTGTTGTATGTGCTCTGATTGTATTAAGTTCCCTGTAAGCATATGTAGGCCTTTTGCAACATTAAGTTCTTGTGCTTTTTCTGTTTTATAACTGCTGTCCCAGAAGGGGTAAAAGATACCTTAGACTAAACGGTGATCCCGGAAGAGAGAGGAGGGGGGGGGGGGAAAGGGAAGGAAGAGAAAAAGAGAGAGAAAAAGGATAAAACCTCTCCCATTGGAGAGTGTTATCTAAAGTTTGCTAAGTAGAGAGATGGGGCCAAAAAACGCAGCACGAAAGTCCACAGGATTGGACAAGATGTGGACATCTTCCCCAGTCCGGTCCAGACAGACAGCGAAAGAAAAGGACAGGGATGAGGGAGGCCCGGGAGAAGTTGAACAAAGTGGGTCTAGATTTTCGGTGTTACAAAATGACAAGCCCATAGCAGGAAACTCCCCAATCCTCTCAGAAATACTAGAAGTGGTCCGAGAAACCAAGGTTTCTATGGAGTCGATGAACACCCAGCTGGGTGAAGTAAGAGTTGACATTTCATCTATTAGCGAGGAAATAAATAAGCTGAGACAGGAGTGTAAAGAGGCGGAAGCTTCTGTAAAGCAGGTGGCTGGAGAAATGAAAATAGTTAGACAGGAGCTCGCAGATCTGAAAACAGCCAATAATGCTAGACCTAGAGCCATTCTGGTAAAATTATTCTGCTCCTGGGACAGGGATTATATTCTGAGGCATAGTAGGGATAAGGATCGAATTCTTGTAAATGGTCAGGTCTTTATTTTTCCTGACTTTGTAAGGGATACTCAAAAAGCAAGAATAAGCTTCTTAGGCATAAAAAAGAGGCTTTTGGAAGCCAAAATGCAATACTCATTACTTTTTCCTGCGAGACTACTAGTTGTTTATAAAAATAAGACTTGGTCTTTTGACTCTTCAGAGGTGGCCTCAGAGTGGCTGGAGGGGGAAGGCTCTTAACTGAAATTAAGCTTATCCACGTAGGTGGTTGTGGTACAAATATGGTTGTAAGGTTTTGTGCAAGTTTATGTTTTATATATTCGTTATTGATATGTTGTAAATTAGGTGGGGTGGAGTTGGTTTGGCAGAGGGGTGGCGTAGGTGGAAGGTTTAGATCTACGGAGAATGGCTATTGTAGATCAAGGTGTGGGGGGATACCGATGGGGGCTTTTTTTTTTTTCTTTATAAATGTGCTCTAGGGTAAGGATCTTTGCCTGGAATGTGAGGGGCCTCAGCGATAGACTGAGGAGGTGTATGATCTTTGACCGGATCAAGAGACATTTACCAGCAATTGTTTGTTTAACCAAGACTCACTTAACAGCAGAACATCATGATCGGATTAGAAAAAAATGGGTGGGAAAAGAGTACCATTCATATGGGAGCATTTATTCATGAGGAGTATCAGTACATATCCACTCAGATATTAATTTTAAGTTGTGTAGTAAACAGATAGACAAGCAAGGGAGATATGTTTTTTTTAGGTGGAAAGATAGCTCGTCAGCAAATTCTGTTGGCATTCGTATATATATTCCCCGGTGTTCTCTTGGTGTTTTTGGAGATTTATTAAAATTTATGGAAGGAAAGGAAAGGTACCCAGTTTTTATAATAGGTGATCTGAATGCAGTATTTAGAACTGAGTTAGACCAGTTGGGTTTGGAGAAACGGGTGGGGGAACTATAATAGATAGGGGTTCTAAGTTGACCACTCTGTGTAAAGAACTTGCTTTGGTTGATGTATGGCGTACGAAATATGGTACAAAGAAAGCCTTTTCCTATCTGAGTAAAACAAATAATTTACTAACACGTATTGATCATTGTCTAGTAAGCCAATCTTTTGTTCCCAATATTTTCAAGATGCAATATGAACCAATAATTGTTTCTGATCATGGACCAGTGATGGTATTGATAGGGCCAGAAGAGAGGAAGAATGCAAACTTTAAGTTGAATCCATATTGGCTTACTATACTGGGCGACTCTTTAGATGTGAAGAGGTTCATAACAGAGTTTTGGATGGCAAATGACAATTCTGTAGATAGGTTATTTGAGAGGATTGTTTAAAAAAGTATAGTAGAGGCTAAAAGGGCATTTAATCAGGAAGAACGACAGCTTAAATCAAAGTATAAAGAAGCGGGAAGCAACCTGAAGGATCAACAAAGTGATGAGAGGGTAAAAGCATTGTTGGTTGTTAAAGAAAATTATGAAAAGCACAACACAGAATGTTCTTCAATGGGCAAAGGTATTTCACTGAGGGAGGTAAAGCTGGGAAAAGGGTTGGTGTTAAAAGAATTTAAATCCTTCTATGAGGACTTATATACCACTGGAGCGCCCTGCTCCAAACTGGATGTCGAGGGTTAAAGAAAAAAAAAGAATAAAAATACAAAATAAAAACTATAAACAGCCCCCCCCCAACAGTAACAATATGCAGTTCCCAATAAAATAATAAAACTTTGCTTACTTGCCCCAACTCCCCTGCTGCATGGAGCAACTTCTGACAGGTCAGATGTCTGGTGCAGGCGTTGCAGTGTGTGATGTCACTGTGGTGCCTGCGACAGGACAATCAAGGACTTCCTGTACACTACACTCCTACGTTAATGTAAGAGCAGGGAACGTTGTTCCTTGCTCTGCCATGCACTTAAATGTACTGGACAGTAATCTACTAGCGGTTCAGCAGACATCTAGTGGGTGAATTGCCCACACTGTAAACAATTGGTTGCGGCCCCTGTAGGAGCAAAGTGGTGTATAATCTGGCCCTAGGTCTAGAGTACATATGACTGCATTCATTTGGATTAAATGCACCACATATTTTATAGATTCCATTTGAACCAGTAATATCTTACCCATTTGTTTAGGTTTTTAAGGTTTATCAGTCTGAAAGATCCATTTGTTTTTTTTATCAAAAACAGTGCAGAGCAGACCCCTTGCCTCTGTTCCTTCAGGGGAATGAACCATCACCACTACTGCCGACTTGATTAAGGCTAAAACATTTTCCCAGAGGTGACAGGGGGAGAGTCTTCAGGGGGAAGACCTGAAAGGCAGATACGATATTCCTCTCTGATGATTGCTAGAGTTCATTTGTTGGATGCAGGTCTGGTCCACTGGCCAGAGGAAGGTCAGTAGTCTCCCCCCCACCCCCGCCCACCCTGATGCCATGGTCTTTTTTCAGTATTGGAAGTTCTGAAAAGGAACCCTCTGCCTTTGCCCCCTATGGGGTAGCTCGATCTTCCTTGTTTGCATTTACCTTGATAGGCATCCTTCTCAAATCTACAAAAAAAAAATTCTTAGGGCGGTCGTGTGAGGCTGGTGTCCTTTCTATAGATAAGCGCATTTTTACTAAACGTTTGTGAGTAGTATTTAATTGTATCTAAACATTTTATGAAGACATTCTACACGATTGGAGTGCGTGTTTCTTCTAGTGTTCCACTGTGGTGAACGGTGGTAACAATAGGAGGAACGAAAACTGCATCCACGTGGGTCTGAACAGTGGGCTACTCTTATCTGGAGAATCTGTGGATTTGTGCTGTGAGCAGAACGGAGGACAAACGAGAACAATTATTGTGAACGTTTGGAGTGAAAACCTGTGTGAACGTCTGGAGCTCCGATCAGATAAGAAATCTATATATTTTTATTTCTATCTTTATATGATATTATCAATATTTACCTTTCTGTTACAGGAAATGGAACTCTTTCACTTATGACTGCCAAAAACTGTTGTTCTAAGTAATGTTATGTAACATTTTTAAGCCATGTACCCATTGTGCTATCTAATGCCATTTAATGAGATGCTTACACAAATATAGTAATGATTAATATATATTTAGTTTGCACTAGCCTTTTTACTAGACTTTGCAGCTTTGTAGAAATACTGTATCGGACCGTCTATTTCTGTATTGATGTCAAATCCTGACCGCAGGCTTATGCCTAAAACCTAAGCTCAGTAATCGTGTGGTCTCTGTAAACCAAGGGTTAGGGGACATGGGGTGTCTAAGCAGTGACGCCTAGATATCATACACTAGGGTATGACCGCAAAACAGAAGGTATACTGTATTGTATTTCATATATGTATATGATTATGCCACCTAGGTGACGTGTATTAGGACAAATTTCTGGACTTGGTGCAAGGAGTGCATTACAAAACAGGACACCACACTTTACCCAAGAATACAGTTGGTTTAAGGCCAGTAGCTACTAACTGTATAGTACTTGTGATATGTACTGTACTTTGTCCTATACTTACCCCAGCTCCAATAACCAGGATCATGGGTGGCTTGTCTTCCACACCCAGGTATACAATACCATATTTATAGCTTAATCGCTTTTCTGAAGTGCACTTTATTTTACCTTTCCTGGCATACAGCATACTTGGACCATCTGGAGGCTGCACTATGACCTTCCAGCCCCAGCTCTATTCCCAGCAGGTCCAAAGCCAAACCGTGGCAGCTCATTCAATTACCAAGGGATTATGCAATACCCCTGCCGACACACGGTAAAATATACTGTTGCAAAATCAAATCTCTTTCCATGCAATAGGGTTTTCTCAATGAGCCTGATCAACTTCACTGGGTACTCCAGTGCTGGATAATGGTAATGCAGCTGATAATTCTCTGCCTGAGAAGGAATATTAATAATGTTGACCAATGAAATGTAATATTACTATTGTAATGCAAGGAGAGATGAGTGTCAGGCACCCGGGGTAGTGGACCCCCTGGACCACCGCAGACGATGACCTAAGCCGACACCTGGTAGCCGAGTCTAAGTGGCACCTGGTTTTTGTCTGTGGCTGCGGCCAACTCAGCTTTCTCTCAGGCATGGAGCACAAGACCCGGCAGGGGACACAGGAAGGGGCCGGGAATTTAACAGAGAAAGTGGTCTACGTTTGCATTTGCATGGCAGTGTTATATAGGATTGCACAGTACCCGTTGCCAGCAGCAACCTGCTATAAAAACCCCAACAAGTTATGTCTCCATATCCAGTATTAAAGCTGGTGAAGATTATGTGAAAAGGGAATTGTGACCAACACTCTTAGGCCTCTTGCACACTAGCGTTGCGTTTCACGTCAGGGTGCAATGCGTGAAAAACTGACGTTTTGGCTGCGTTTTTGTTCCATTTTTCCTTGGAGTAATTTGCGTTTTTTTTGCGTTTTCGGCGCATTTTTGACGCGCGATTCAATGGGAGACTCGAGCATTTTTCAAAGGGACCATGGTTTGGGATTAAAATGTGTTATTTAATTGAAAAATAATGTCTTCTGATAATTTGCAAACATCTGCGATCTATTCTTCACTGTTCCGCGCGTATATTATCTCCCGACAATTTAGCAGATGTGAAGAACAGTGAAGAATAGAATAAAATCATTGTACACAGTGAACACAGGATCATTTAAGATAAAAACACAGTGCAGAACACAGTGCAGAATAGATTACAGATGTTCGGCACATCTGCTTACTTGTCGGGAGATACGCGCGGAACGGCGCGAACAAAATAGCCAGTGGAGAAGGGGCCTTAACATCTCTCTTGCAAGTCTGGGAGGGGGTTTCACCAAAATGCATATACGTTTGCAATGAAATGCATGCGTTTCAGGCAAACTCCTCTCCCATTTGCATTTTGGATGTGTTTAAAAACACAACAAAAACGGCACATTAAATTAACGTAAAACACCGGCGGCTCGTTCCGCAAGCGCAGACAAAGCGCCTAGTGTGGCGCCGGCCTTACGCATGCATTGCAGTGGAAATGAAGTAAAAATGTGATGCAACACATTCACATGTGGCGTTTTGGTTGTGTCAGAACGCATCCGTTTTCAAATGTTCCTATGCGTTTGGCTGCTTTGGCCGCGGTCACACATACCGCTAGGCGTCCGTTCATAACGCGACGCTAGCGCACAGGGGGCGCTCCTCAGCCCGAACGCACATGTGTTTCCAGAGTAACGCATGCGATCGGCTTAACAATCACATGCGTTTCGGCCGAGGACCTCCCCCTGTGCGCTATGGTCGCGTTATGAACGGACGCCTAGCGGTACGTGTGACTGCGGCCTTTGACGTGGCATGTTTTTTTAAGTGCTGGAAGTGTAAGCAGCTCTGTAAACATTTTCACATCTGTTTACACTTACAGCAATGCAGAAAACCACTTTGGGCGCATTCACACGTTCTGCTAGTATTGCGTTCATAATGGGACGCTAGCGCACAGGGGGCGGGGCTCGGGTCGATCACATATGCGTTTCCAGAGAAACGCATGCAATCTGGTTATCGATTGCATGTGTGTCCTGGGAAACGCATATGCGATCGGGCCCAGCCCAGCCCCCTGTGCACTAGTGTCGTGTTATGAACACAATACTAGCGGAAAGTGTGACCACGCCCTCCATGTCCTTTACAATACAACGTGTGAACACAACCTCAGGCTGTTCACTACTGCTGTAGACTATATGGCTGTAATGGCAATTTAGGATCTACACCTGTGCAGAGAATTGGGCAGTAGGATGGAGATGTACTGAGACTGATGGCCACAGAATTAGCAGTGGTGAGTTCTGTTTTATGATAGCATATCCCTCTGTATAGACCACAGATAGGACGTCATGTTTTAGGCTGTGTACAGTATACAGGTGTGGATCTGTTCCATGATGGCTATTACTAGCAGACCCTATTGAATTACCATCTGGCCAGGTACCACCAAAGTGAGTTTACTTGTGACCAAAAATTACAGTTTACATGAAACCTGCAATCTGGGCCTTTGACATGTGTGTGAATTTATCCAATGTGCATGTTGTGCTCTGCTAGATTTGAAGTCTTAACTCTGTGTCCCCTTTTTAATTCCTTGCTCCAGACTGAATGCGCTGAGTGATGAAACAAGACTGGTTGTGGAGAAGCCTATGTACGGAGTACAGTCCCCAGGACTCCTACTAATCTCTGGTAATCTATGTACATGTAAATACTTACTAAAAAATTAGGCCCCTTTCACACTTGCATTTTTCACGCACGTGTTCTGTGCGTGCTTTTGACGTGCAGAACTTGCATTTCACTCTGACTCATTGTAATCAATGGGGTGTTTATCAGACTTGCATTTCTTTTCACGCACACATGCACGTTTAAATCTCAGCATGCTCTATTTTTGCAAGTCACATTTTGCAAGTACATTGCCATAGAAAAGATGTCCTGAATCCTTTTCATGCACTTGAACAACGCATTGGAAACACCAAAAGAAACCCCTGAAAAACTGAGACACTGAACAAACTCTGAGGGCGCGTTCACACATTGCGCTTTGGTTGCATTTTCATTGCGTTTTAAAACGCATTACAACAGCTGAGGAGAGGAGATTTGCCTAATTACATTACTATTTACATGTGTTAACACTTTGTTAACATATGTGTTAACAAAACGTACACGTTAACGCACGCGTTAACAATGCGTTAATGCGTGCGTTTTGTAAACGCAAACGTTAATAGTAATGTAATCAGGTAAATCACCTCATCTCAGCTGTTGTAATGCGTTTTAAAACGCAATGAAAACGCAACCAAAGCGCAATGTGTGAACGCGCCCTGACTGAAATCTGTTTGAACTCTGATGAAAAATGTAAATTTCTCACTGACCAAATCCTGATCGCACCCTGATCAGACTCTGACGTGAACTGCAACGCAAGTTGTTGAAGGGTCCTAAGGGAGCGTTCACACATTGCGCTTTGACCTGCGTTTTCATTGCGTTTGAAACGCATATACAACAGCTGAGGAGAGGTGATTTGCCTATTTACATCACTGTTAACGTTTCGGTTTACAAAACGCATCGTAAACGCGATGTTAACGCATGCATTAACAAAGCATTAACGCATGTGTTTTGTTAACATTGCGTTTACAAACGTAAACGGTAATGTAATTAGGCAAATTACCTCACATCAGCTGTTGTACATGCGTTTCAAACGCAATGAAAACGCAACCAAAACGCAACGTGTGAACGCGCCCTAAGTATTCTACTGCAAAGACTACACAGGTCAAAATTTTCATAGACGGTGGGAAATTTTTTTTGTTATTTACTTTTCCATTAAATGGGATGACTCTAGCTATAAATTGGAAACATGAGGCCGGTTTCCCACGTGCAGTTTTGGTTGCATTTTTTAAACTAATCCAAAATGCAAGTGGGAGGGGGTTAAGCCAAAATATGCGAAAACGGCACGTGTGAAACCACCCTCATGGGTTGTGTTCAACTTTCTGATGTTTTCTAGGGGTAGAGGCAAAAACCAAAACAGCATTATTACACATACTTTTTTTTTTTTTTT
Organism: Engystomops pustulosus; assembly: GCA_019512145.1. Taxonomy (NCBI): domain Eukaryota; kingdom Metazoa; phylum Chordata; class Amphibia; order Anura; family Leptodactylidae; genus Engystomops; species Engystomops pustulosus. The sequence goes on along the minus strand of CM033648.1, from coordinate 3,623,765 downwards.
TTGCATTGTTACATGGGTCACCAAGCAGGATGAATAATAGATGACAACAACCATTTATTTTAATCAGTAGCTTTAATCATGTAAGAGTTATTTTTAACTGCAATACTAAGGGTGATGCCACACATGGCGTTTTGAAACCGTTTTTGGTCCATTTTTAAGCAATCTGTTTTCAAAAAACGCATACATTTTTTAACGGAGTGCTTAAAAACGGACCAAAAACTGTTTCAAAACACCATGTCTGGCAACACCCTTAGGGTGAAGACACACGTGGCGTTTTTAGGCCGTTTTTGGGCCGTTTTTAGTTAGTGCGTTTTCAGATCGCGCACTAACTAAAAACGGCCTTAAAAACGCCACGTGTGTCTTCACCGTTAGGCTGCATTCACATGTGGTGTTTGCCTTGTGTTTGGTGGTGCTCAGCTTGATGGCATATGCATTGCCATAGAAACGCATGCAGTCGTTGCCTAAGGGCAATGCTGGCAGGCCTAGTGGTTATCAGAAGCCCCTCGGCTGCTATAGCAACGTATCAGTGTAACCTTACCTTTGTAGTGCTAATAGATGGTGCGGCTGGATGCATCCAATTAATTAATTGTACTATTAATTTATTACAAAATCATTATTTTGTGGCTGCTCAGGAATAGCATGAAGCATCAGAACAATATGTTACTTATATGTTAATTAGGTGCAGCTTCCACAGCACTCCCCTCTCCCTCTGCCTGATGTCATTTGCAGCAGAGGAGGTTTCAGCCAACAGTGAGAGGGAATAGATCCCTGCACATTTTAACAGCCTGTACTGCTGTGACATCATACGGTCACATGCCCACTGATGTGGCTGGAATATGGCTCTTTTACTGCATGATGGGTGATGTAGAGCCGTAGACAGGATTTTATTTAGCAGGTGGAGAAGCTAATTTGGGGGGGACTGAGGAGCCGAGATGTGGTGGGAATCCATAGCTAAGATGTGGGGGGGGGGGGGGGGGTGCATGTGGATGAGAAGCTGAGAGACTGGGAGGGGAGGTTGGAGTTGAGAGATGGTGGTGGAGTTCAGGAGCTGAGATGCATGGGGTGAGGAGCCAAGACAAGGGGGAATAGGGGGTGAGGATGAGGAGCAGTGAAATGGGAACTTGGGGTGAGAGGTGGGGATGAAGTTGATATTACTGCTGATAATATTGTATATGTAGGACTGATGTTTGTAATGATTTTTTTTTTAGTATTTAACTGTTTGACATTTTGTAATTTTATTTTGTCATCAACTGTTCCGGAAAAAGAGAAACGTTTGCTATTTATCCTTCCTGTTGGATCCATGTCTGCCATTGCCTGAAAAAAACAGCAGTGGAGTTAATTTAAAAAAATGTATTTGTAAAAAAAAACAATATGTTTTTGTTGTTATTGTTTCCAGCATTCACAATGTTAAAAAATACATTGGCCAGTTGTGAACGGGTGTGTGAAGAGGGCTGTATAAGGTTACGGTCACTGTTGCGTTTTGAAACGCATTACTACAGCTGAGGAGAGGCGATTTGCCTAATTACATTACTGTTAACATTTGTGTTTAGAAAATGAAATGTAAATGCGATGTTAATACATTGCTATCTTTGTAATATTCTGAACACCAAATTCTTAACCTAAACCTTTGATAGTTTTTAAGCTAAACTTTAGCCACTGCCAGAAATTAGTATATAGTTAATGGGGTGAGGAGTAGCCTCAAGGCTCCCTGCCCCCCCGCCTTCCATCTGCATGCCACTCCTGCTGTGGTCCCAGCTTCATTGGAACTGCTATGCGTGTCACTACTGAAGCCTAGAGCTACTGCACAGAGTTCCAAAGCCCAGAGAGGCTATTCCACGCTCCAGTAGCTTCTTCCAGAAATTGGCATATAGTTTAATAAAAATTTATCTCACCTTAAAATCTATCATAGGTATAGATAAGTGTTTAGAAGATTACAAGAACCTACCAGCAGCTCTACCTTAATAGATAGATTTCTGATGGTAGGTTTCCTTTAAAACCTGTTAGGTGCAGCGGTTGAACCTGACCTCTGCACCTAACAGGTCTGCTTCTGGGCTCTGCTCTCTTTTCACTACTAGATGGAACAGACTATAATACAGAAGAAGTATATTGTATAAGAGATCAAACCTCCTACGGTCCAAGTACCTTGATGGTGGTGGGGGTTTGAAGTAATAGTAAAATAAAACATTTTTCAAAAATATGTAACAAAAATTTAAAATCGCCCCTCTTCGTCTTAAACAGTCATAAGAATAAACATGTAAAATCAGAAACATTGCCATCTCCAAAAATGCCTGATCTATTACAATATAAAAACAATTATTCACAGAAATAAACCCCTGGTGGTGTGCTTGGGATTATTGTCATGTTGAAAGACCCAGCCACGTTTCATCTTCAATGCCCTTGCTGATGGAAGAAGGTTTGCACTCAAAATCTCCCAATACATGGCCCCATTCATTCTTTCATGTACATGGATCCATCATATTGATCCCTTTGCAGAGAAGCAGCCCCCCACCCTCCCATGCCTCAGGCCGCGGTCACACGTACCGCTATACGTCCGTTCATAACACGATGCTAGCGCACAGGGGGAGGTCCTCAGCCCGAACGCACATGCGTTTCCAGAGAAACGCATGCGATCGGCTTAACAAAAGGAAAGGCATGTGCGTTCGGGCCAAGGACCTCCCCCTGTGCGCTAGTGTCACGTTATGAACGGACGTCTAGCGGTACGTGTGACCGTGGCCTCACAGTAGCAATACTGTTCTTTGGATACTCAGCATTCACTCTCCACCAAACATGGAAAGTTGTGTTTCTACCAAACTGTTCTACTTTGGTTTCATCTGACCATATGACATGCTCCCAATACTGTCCTGGAACATCCAAATGCTCTCTAGCAAACTTCAGACGGCCCCATATATGTACTGGCATAAGCAGGGGGAATTGTCTGGCACTCACGGTGTAGTGTGTTACTGACGGTAGACTTTGTTACGTTGGTCCGAGCTTTCTGCAGGTCATTCACTAGGTCCCCCTGTAGCTCTTGGATTTTCTCTTGTTGTTCTTGTCATCATTTTGACCCCACGAGGTGAGATCTTGTATGGAGCCTCTGATTGAGGGAGATTATCATTGGTCTTCCATTTCCTAATTATTCCTCCCACAGTTACCTATTTCAAATTCGGTCTTCCTAGATTGGTGCAGGTCCTCAATTTTGTTTTTCGTGATAACAAGTTCAAACAGGAAACATTACTACTAGTGAGTGAAGGACAGGGGAACCATTTAAAGAAGAAATTACAGGTCTGTGAGAGCCAGAAGTCTTGCTTGTGACCAAATACTTATTATTCCACCATAACTTGTAAATAAACAATGTTATTGTCCTGTTTTTGTTTTCACATTTTGTCTCTTATAGTTTAGGTCTACCTGTGATGTCAATTACAGGCCCCCCTCATCTTTTTATGTGAGAGAACTTGCACATTTGGTGGCTGACTAAATATTGTTTTGCCCCACTGTATGAGAGCTTTTAAATTGTAATTCTTAGTGTCAGTATTTGCAATTTATTGAAATGCCGAAAAAAGATAATTTGCTAATTTTTCTCAGTTGTCATTTTTTTGTGGTATAAGCTGACTTTTTTTTATTGCTACCATGTATGTATAAAATGAGGAGGTCATGTGACGGTGTATGAAGCAGAGCTGGATGTGTCCAACACATCAAATGCAGATGTCTCCTGCACAGAATAGTAAGGTGCAAGTTCTCCCTGTTCCCTATCAGTCTCTCCATCCCAGTCTGTGATTCTACAGAACTTTCTCTCTCCTCTCCTACTGCTGATCCCTTCCTGCACTTTGTCATCAGCAGTATCAGCTCTGTGAGGTTAAACGGTTAACCCTAAGGGTACATTCACACAGCGGTATGCCCGCCGTGAGAGGATACCGCGCCATGCTCTATCTTTTTGCGGTGTGTGGGCCAGATCGGTGCCACACATGTGTGGCACCGCATCTGCGCCGCGCCGCTATTGCCGTCTATGGGGACGTACATGCGGCCGCATGTACGTCCCCGCAGACGGCCATGTGAATGTGCCCTTAGGGCTCACCCAACACAGGCTGCATGTACTAAGGATTTCTATCACTTATTACATGTTCCTTTCTACTCCATGTGATGGAAGCTGCCAGGCTACCACCATATACATCCTTTATGTTCACTGTACATGTTTCCTGCTCCTCCATGTGATGGAAGCTGCCAGGCTGGTTGTCAAATACATCCTTTATTTGCACTGTGCAGTGTTCATTGGATTTGCTTGTGGGAAACTAAATACATTTAATGCTAAATTACTTTGAGAGAGAACACAAGGCATTATGGGATCTGTGGGCAAGTGAACTGGCCTCAGCCTGAGGGCATAGACAGACAGACATTAGTCTCCGCTCACTTCACCTTTAGTGAGAAAGATTTTTGTCAAATACTTTCAGAACAGAAAATGCCATAACTTTGGAAAGAAAAGGGTGAGCAGCACAAAGTAGGCATCGTTCTGTTTGTTTTCAAAGGGGGAATCACATATAATAATTTGGTAAAATCATTATAGCTTTATAGTTATGATTTAAGCCCTCATAAGGCTACCTTGCCATCGTTTCATCATAACCTACAATTTTTGCTTATAGAGTGTCTCATTGGAAAATTGGACAGCGATAAAAATGTGTATGAAAATATATAAGCTGTGTGAGATGACATCAGGGGTACACCCAGGGTTTAGCATGAATGAAAAAGCACCAAGACAGGTGCTGCATTACATTTCAGATTTTTCACACATAGATTGGGCACAGCAGATCTGCAAGTAATAGGCTGAGTGTGTGGGGAAGGCTCTTAAGGCGTTAGACTTTAAAAGTCAGGTACTGTGTAAATTCTTAAAATGTTACTGTTATAGTATTTCCCTTTCTACAGTGTCAATTACTTTTTTTTTTTTACTTTATTTTGTTTTTCAGTAAATCATGGCAGGATGGGACCTTCTTAAAATATTGCTTGATGAAGTCCAGGAACATTCTACACTCATTGGAAAGGTGTGGCTGACTGTGCTTTTCGTCTTCCGAATCCTTATCCTAAGCTTGGCAGGGGAGTCTGTCTGGGGAGATGAGCAGTCTGACTTCACTTGCAATACTATGCAACCAGGATGTGCCAATGTTTGTTATGATAAGGCTTTCCCTATCTCTCATGTTCGCTACTGGGTGCTGCAGTTTCTCTTTGTCAGCACCCCAACCCTCATCTACCTTGGGCATGTTATTTATTTGTCCAGGAGAGAGGAGAAGTCTAAACAGGAAAATAACAAAGAAATCCATACAGAAACGGCTGAAAAAAAGATGAATCAAACATTTCCAAAAAAGATGAAAATCCACGGAGCCTTAGTTTACACCTATGCTGTCAGTGTTATCTTCAAAACTGTATTTGAAGCAGGATTTGTTCTTGGTCAGTGGTACTTGTATGGCTTTGTAATGCCTCCGATTTTTGAGTGTTCAAGAGTGCCATGTCCCCATAAGGTGGACTGTTTTGTTTCCCGACCCATGGAAAAGACGATTTTCATCATCTTCATGTTGGTGGTTTCTCTCGTATCTTTATTGCTCAATTTGCTTGAACTTATTCACCTTTGTAGCAAGCAATTCCAAAAACGCAATTTAGAGGACAAAGTACCTTGCTCTGTTCCTACATACACAAAGAGTTTACCAAATGGTGCCATTTCTCATAAGTCTTACTCTAATCCTACACCAAGTGACCAAGTGCTACCGATGTACAACAAAGGCTCCAGCAGGCATCGTTGGCCAAGCATTCAGCTGGAAGAAAATGATAGCAGTCTTGAAAAGGCCAAGGTATTGTGTGACTGCTGGTCCCAAAGTGGTTTATCTGTTATGGTTACTGATGTCCCAGGGCCAGTGGCCAATTTGGCAGCCATTACTTGTAGCTCCCAGAAGGCTTGCAAACAGTATGTATAGCCATTACTAGATAGACTACATGTTAGTTGTTTAAGGATGACTGTCTTTAGTTGAATACTGTTTGGCAAATATTGTACATGTAATGTAAATATTTCTAGATACAAATGATGCTTAAGGGAAAAAAATACATTGGAATGTTGTTCCGTCACATGTTAAAGCATAAATAAAAAATAAAATAAAATATTAGCACATATAGGACAGAGTATTGTTTGACTTTGTGATTAAATACACAGCTTGAATCTTATTTGTGGCTTTAAGATCCTCTATTAGCATTCCCTAGCGTAAGATTGATCTTAATGGGTTGTCAATGTTCAGCAACTAATCGATATTGTTTGTGTAATGAAACCTTATATGGTTTTACACAATATATAATTTCCTTACTGTTTTCAAGACCTCTGCTTGAAAACCCATCTGTGAGTGGTCTCCAGTGATTAGAAAGTTGCCTCCTACCAATGGTGTACCACTTTAAGTCAGGCCTGGCAGTTAAATAAATATATATAATCCAGGTAGGGTGATGGCACATGTATATTTTCATTATCCGTTCGATTGTAAAAAATATGTTAAACTGGGGGATCTGTACATAAACCTATTTCATGGTTTTATATAACTTAGACATAATATAATGTACAGCGGTATATTTTTTACAGCATGGTCAATGTTGTAAACAATATGGTTCTCAGGAGCCCAGTGTGGCGCATAGTTATTAACCAGGTGACACCACTTTGTAATTCACTGTGGTATTATCAAGAGCATTGTATTGTTGTTTACTCCAAGGTGCCAAAGCCATCAAGGGGGGCAAATTCAAGAGCAATAAGTCATAAGAAGCCATCAAAGTTTCATTTTAACATTTTCAACCATTTGTCTCATAACACCATCTTATATTACATAGCCTTAAAGCGTAACTGTAAAGTTACTTACAAAAAATTAGTGTTGGCACAGCTGGAGAGAGCCATTGATAACAATTCCAACGATACTTGTATCATGCTGCTAGCTTCTTCCTAGCATGTGATATATCTGGTATATAGAAAATTAGATTCAGATTTGGGTGGGCACTTCCTGGTTGTGACTTCAGCTCACTCCGCTGAAGCCAGAAGATGACAGAATGTTTGTAATTGGCTGATCTGAAGCATGTGACGAATCACATGCTTGTGACACCACTGACGGTCCTTTGCATCAAACTAAGGCTACATGCACACGATGTATGCCCGCCGTACCGTAGTACGGCGGGCATACATCAGCGCTGCGGAGAGGAGCAGGGGATGAGTGTTGCTCACCCCCGCCCCTCTCCATAGGAAGATACAGCGCACTTCGCCGTATCACGGAAAAAGATAGGACAAACGTGCGGCACTGTACCGCTCCCGTACAGCGCCGTGAGCCCATAGAAGTGTATGGGGGACGTATATCGGCCGTATATACATCCCCCATACCTCGGCTGTTGCAGAACCTCATAATACACACCATCTGCTTTGGCACCTCATAATACACATCACAGCTGACACAGAACCCTTTCTGCTTCATAGCAAACTATTAAAATCTACTCTGTTTCAAACTTTCTTACCCTTACCCTCGTTCGATTGCTTGTTCATTATAATACTCTGCAATACTGATGTATTAGCACAGGCTGACACACTGCCTGTAAGGTTCCATATGTGATAGGACGTTACAGGCATTTACTATGGACAGCCCTGGGGTCTTAGCTCAGACCCAGGTGGCCATAGCATTGAACGGTACCCCCCGAAAATGCTGCTGAGGGGGCGGTAATCGAGCAGGGGGAATCCCCCTACAGCCATTAAAATGCTACTGTCGCGCTGACTGTGGCATTTAAAGAGTTAACACCTGTTACACGGGGATGTCAGATGTACATTACCATTGACACCTTGTGATTTCAGTTGCTGGCTCAACTCTGCTGCAGAGCTGAACAAGCATCAGCTCAATGCCCTACTAGTTTGGCGCTGAGAGCTAACCACAGGCACACTAGACAAACAGTACACACAATAGATATTTATATATACAGTTAGCAGAGTACATAATACAAAGGTAGAACTACAACTATCAGCCATTCAGTTACCTTGTGGTGATCTAATGGGAATTGATACATCACACTAAATGATCCTTCCTGCATTTGGTGATGGTAAAAGGTTTCCCCAGGCAAAGACGCTGGGCACCAGTTGTGGTCTGATTATAATAGGTGCAGACACCCTTGTACCCCCCCCCCCCCCCCCCCATAGGAGGGCTCTAAGGTATCAGATCCAGGACCATGGAAGACTTCTAGATTCTCAATGGGAAGGCATAGGGTCACGGTTCTATATAAGGCCCCCTATTCCTGGCCATATTTATCACAGCCCCTCCAGAAGCTTTAGGGCCACAATAGTCAACTCTGTTTACTTGCTTCTCCCCATGCGCCCGCCGTAACCAGAAGCCCTAAAGTTTTTACACATAAAGAGCTGTGTGGCAGCTTGTTTTCTGCGTAACAAATTGCACTTCATAGTGATGGTATTTACTAGTCCATGCCGTGTACTGGGATGCGGGAAAAAAAATCCAAATACAGGGAAATTGGTGAAAAAACGCATTTGTGCCGTTTTCTTGTGGGATTTGATTTTTTTACGGCTTTCACTGTGCGCCGCAAATTACCTGTCTACTTTATTCTTTGGGTCGTTGCGATTATGGGGATACCAAATTTGAATTGGTTTTATGATGTTTTCATACATTTACAAAAATGAAAACCTCCTGTACAAAAGATTTTTTCAGATTTTGCCATTTTCTGCGGCTAATAACATTTTCATATTTTGTTTTATGAGCTGTGGGTGGTGTCATTTCTTTGCAACTTAGATGGCAATGTTACTCCACTTTATGACTATTCTATTTTATCACTAAAAATGTTAAAAATTAGCAAGTCAATGGTTATCTCACAGTGGCTGTGCTTCATTATGGAGACCACCAGGGTAACTGATACGGTTGATCATTCACAGCGTTTCACAACAAAGTGTTTTCTCCATCAAAACAGGAATGGGATATATAAAGAAAAGATTTTAACATTCTGTTTTTGACCCACATCTAACTTTTAGTTTTAAATACCGCTCAATCATAATAAACAGAATACTCTGTTTATTGAATACTCAAGTGCAATGCAAGTGCAATGCATTTTTCACGCATCAATTGCCATAGAAAAGATAGACCTCAGCCCTGAGTCCTTTCACGCGCATAATCTGCGCGTGAAAAACACATTGAAATTGCATTGAAAACGCGCGTGAAAAGCTGAGAAACTGAACAAACTCTGACTGAAAACTGATTGCACTCTGATGCAAAATGTCAGTTTTTCACTGACCAAACCCTGATCGCACCCTGATCAAACTCTGACGTGATCTGCAACGCAAGTGTGCGCCCGATATCCTGCATTTGTCGCTTCCCTGCTCAGGTCCGCCAGACTGTCACAACTGTGCAAAAACCCGAAAACATCGGAAAATCCGCCAAAAGTGCGTCCGTAGACCCTCAGAAAATAATTTTCCTCCTCTTATTTCCTTCACACACACTGTTCCCTCTCTTATAGTGCCACCCAGCAGTTCCCCCTCTTGTAATGCCCCCCAGCTGTTCTCCTACTTATAGTCCTGCCACTGCTGTTTCCCCTCTTATTTTGCCCCCCCCCCGCATTTCCCCCTCTTATTTAGCCCCCCAGAGTCCCCCTTCTTATTGTACCCCTCCCAGCAGTTTGCCCTCTTAATGTGCCTCACAGTAAAATGATAAACACACGTACTCAACTTTCCCTATTCCCCTGCAACAGCTCCTCTCCCTCTGCTGTATGTAGCAATGAAGCTGTGAGGAAAGGATGACATCATTACCTGTATCTCCTGGGTCTACTAAATACAGCAGCATCAGAGGAACAGTAATAGTGCAGGGAGCTGACAGTACTTTTCACTTTCACTGTAATCAGCTCTGTTGGCATTCAGAGGATACTGGCAGAGTTGATGTCCTGGCACATACCTCCCACCAGGCTGGACCGCAAGACGAAGCCTGAACACCAGGACTGTCCTAGTGGATCTGGGTAGTATGTAAGGTGATATGAGTTTATATGTAAGGTAATATGTGAAGTAATATGTAAGATGATATGAGATAATATTTGAGGTAATATGAGATTTTATGTTCTCAGTTACGATGCTTATATAATCTGTGATACTCTAGTTACATCCAGAGCTGCAATCATCTATCTACTGCTAGATCATCCCAGATGCCTACAGTTCTGGTTGTGACTGGAGTATCAAACTTCCGTTATCATTCTTAGTACAGGGCTGCACATCATATGTGATACTCCAGTCACATCCAGAACTTCAGTCCTATCCATGCCATTATAAGGAGTTGCAAATACAGTACTAGTGTTTAATATAAGATTTGAAATGCTTATATTATTTTTTGATTTTTCTAAATAAATTGTCTGTCTTTGATTTTTTATCTTTATGTGAAAAATATTTTTGTTAACCCATTCTTTTCTGCTAAGAGCAATTATTTACTATCCCAGACAACGCTAGGGGCTAAACAAAATGTCAATTTCTTATACTTTCTAACTTCTGGTTTGTAACAAGTTTAGTCTTGGGTTGAGATCAAGTGACTGACTTGGCCATTCAAAAATATTCTACTTCTTTGCTTTAATAAACTCCAGGGTAGCTTTGGCTTTATGTTTTTATCATCGTCCACCTGTGTTATGAAACACCGATTTGAGCAAACCTGATTAGTGTCTAAGAATACCGCAGAATTCAGCTTCTTTCCTGTATCACATTATAAATCAACACTAGTGACCCAGTGCCACTGGCAGCCATGCAGGGCCTGTTTTAAAAAAAAAGTGGGGCCCTAGACAAAACTAAAAGGGGAACCCTTAAGTAAAACTATTTTATGAACAGTTACAGGCCCTTTACAGTAATATGGTAAGGCAATCTGTAATATGGGACTGTAGGAGAATTTTATAGGTGATAGACAAATGATAGGTAGATTGATGATAAAAGACAAAAATAAAAAATGATAGATTTATAGATAGATGATAGATGTATGATTATATACGGACAGCTAGATAGATATGAGAGATACAGTAGAAGAAAGATAGAAGATCTAGTAATTGATAGATAATAGATAGGAGAGAGATAGGTAGATAGAAAATAAATAGATAAACACAAAGCTAGATAGATAAAGGATATAAAGATAGGAAATAGAAAAATTATAGGAGATAGATAACTAGACATATATATGATATATACATAATAGGAGATAGATGATAAGCATGATGATAAGGGGTAATAAAGGAGCAAAACAACCTCCTCACAAAAATGTCCATATGCGGGGGGGCCTTTAGGACAGGGAGCCCAATGCAAATGACCTGCAGCCATGCATGGTTAAGCTATCACATTACCTCTGCCGTGTTCTACAAATGATGTGGTATGCTTTAGATCATGAACTGTCCCATGCCTTTACCATTCTATTTTCTTTCCACCATTCTGGTAGAGGTTGATCTTGGTTTCATGTGTCCAAATAATGTTTTTTTCTAGAACTGTGCAATGGTTTTTTTCTGTTTTCACAGCTGAAGGATGGCTTGCTTCCTTTGCATGGAAAGCATCTTTGACCAAATGTTTTCGTCACAGTAAAATCTTCCAAATGCAAGCACCGCACTTCAAATCAACTCCAGGCATGTTATCTGCTACCAGGGCTGATTTTAGGCTTTTTGCTGTCTGAGGTGAAAAATTTAAAATGCTGCTCCGCCCTCCGATGATAATGCTACCTCACACACTAGTAGTCAGTTAGTGACACAGACACTAGAAGTATCTAGTATCTTACAGGTAAAGATCTGCTCCATCAGGAAGAGGACTTTTTTTACGATTTCTCTAGGCCATGGTTTATCTCTGCTGAATTCACAGTGAAATGTCTTCAACTCTATAAAAGCAGCAATTTAATGGACTATAACCTCCATCTCTCCTCTTCTTCCTCTACAGGTAACCCATCCCTGCTTGCTGTTATATCTCTGCAATTTTCATCTGTGTGTCCTGATCTGCTGTCTTTAATGGTACCCATCCCTGCATCAAATTCCTCTTCCTAAAGTTTACAATCCTGTTTGATATTCTTTAATTAACTGATCTTTATATCTAGAAACTTTGTTTTTCTAAGTATGGCTCTGCCCCTTCCCTTTAAATTTAGTTTCCTATAGGCTGCAGACCGTCCTATAGCTAAAGTGTCCTATAGATCGAGTGTCACGCAATACTTTGAGAATGGCAATTATAAAAGGGCAAGAGAAACGTAAACTTGCAAAGAAATGCAAACAAATCATCAATTTTCATATCTGGTATGTCTGTCTACCTCTTCAATGGCTTTGTTCTATTGCTACCTGTTTTTCTCCTCTCCTTTCATCCATCTATCCCATCAGTGTCCTCCATTCACATTTGTTCTTAAATACTTCCTTCACCTTTGTACTCCTCCCATGTTCTCTATACTTTATCCAACCCCCATACTCCATCTGGTTCTGCTGTGAAGCAGAGTTCACCTTCTCATAAATCACTTAATCATCTTTTTTCCTTGTCTATTCTCTTCTTACTTGCAGCAGGTGATATCTCTCCAAACTCTGGTCCTCCTTCTTTCAGCTCAAAACTTTCCACCCCTCATAGGAACCCTACGAACCTCATCAAAATCCAATGCATCCCCTCTACTATCTCCCCTTCCTGTCTTACAACTCCTTTCAAATGTGCCCTCTGGAATGCCCGCTCTGTGTGCAATAAACTGGAGTCCATTCACAACCTGTTTCTTTCCAAGTCCTTTGACTTGCTGGCTATCACCGAAACATGGATCCAGCAGGATGACACTGCCTCCCCTGCTGCACTCGGCTATGATGGTTTGCACTTCTCTCACTCCTCCAGACCAGAGAATAGGCAGGGGGGAGGGGTAGGCATACTCCTCTCTCCACGTTGCACTTTCCAAGTCATTCCTCCTGTACCCTCTCTTACTTTCCCATCTTTTGAGCTTCACACCCTCAGACTTTTCCGCCCATTCTCTCTCCTTGTGGCTATAGTATACCATCCTCCTGGCTCACCCTATCAGTTCCTTGATCACTTTGCATCCTGGCTCCCTCACTTTCTATCGTGTGATATCCCAACAGTCATCATGGGAGACTTCAACATCCCTATGAACACCCCCATCTCCTCTTCAGCCTCTCAGCTTCTATCGCTTACTACCTCTCTGGGACTTGTACAACTCTCTGATTCTCCTACCCACCAAGAGGGAAACATCCTTGACTTGGTCTTTGCCCGACTCTCTTCTGTCTCTCACTTTACTAACAATGACTTTCCACTTTCAGACCATAACCTTCTCTCTTTTACTGTAAATAGTTCTTGTCCTGTACAGAATAAGTCCATTTATCAAACATACCGGAACCCACGTGCCATTAGTGTTCCCCGCCTCGTAGAAACTGTGCAGCTATCGCTGTCCCCCATCTCCTCTCTCTCCTGTCCTAACCTGGCTACAAATCATTATAATGATGTTATCAAAAGTTCAAGCCTTTCGACACAAATGTAGGCAACCTTGGCACACGGTACAAACCCGTTTCCTTCGTAAGTGCTCCCGGAGTGCTGAACGTCTGTGGAGAAAATCGGGCACTTCCTCTGACTTTCTTCACTTTAAATTTATGCACAAATCCTATAACTCTGCTCTCCTTTTTGCTAAACAGGTCTATTTTACTGATCTAATATCTTCTCTTTTTAACAACCCCGAAAGGCTCTTCAATACTCTTCACTCCTTACTAACACCAAAGGCACAGCCACCTATCACAGACCTTGGGGCTGAAGATCTGGCCTCCTACTTCAAAGATAAAATCGACTGCATTCGCCAGGAAATAATTTCTCAGTCCACGAAGTCCATAAATCCCCTTTACTCTGGTACCTTACCCTGTTCACTCTCTTCCTTTGAGCCAGTCACAGAGGAAGAAGTGTCCAGGCTTCTCTCCTCTGCTCGCCCCACTACCTGCATCAGTGACCCCATCCCCTCACATCTTGTACAGTCTCTCTCCCCAGCAGTCACTTCTCACCTCACTAAAATTTTCAACCTCTCTCTCTCTTCTGGTGTCTTTCCCTCATCTTTCAAGCATGTTGTTGTTACCCCATTACTAAAGAAGCCTTCCCTGGACCCATCCAGTGCTGCTAACTACAGACCAGTTTCCAACCTCCCTTTCATCTCCAAACTCCTGGAACGCCTGGTCTATTCTCGACTTTCCCGTTTTCTCTCAGCTAACTCGCTCCTTGACCCCCTGCAATCTGGTTTCCGCTCTATGCATTCTACTGAAACTGCTCTTACTAAAGTCTCCAATGATCTCCAACTGCTAAATCCAAAGGGGATTATTCTCTCCTCTTCTGGATCTCTCGGCAGCGTTCGATACTGTGGAACACCAGCTCCTCCTCAGAATGCTTCGCTCCATTGGCCTGAAAGACACTGCACTCTCCTGGTTTTCCTCCTATCTCTCTGACCGCACTTTCAGTGTCTCCTTTTCTGGATCTCTCTCTTCTTCTGTTCCTCTCTCTGTCGGGGTTCCTCAGGGTTCAGTCCTAGGTCCTCTTCTCTTCTCCCTCTATACTGCCCCATTGGACAAACCATAGGCAGATTTGGTTTTCAATATCATCTTTAGCCTGATGACACCCAGCTGTATACCTCAGCACGTAACATCAGCCCTGCCTTAATCCAGAACACTAGTGAATGTCTCTCTGCTGTCTCTAACATCATGTCTTCTCACTTAAACGTAATCTTTCTAAGACCGAACTTCTTGTCTTTCCACCATCCACTAACAGAGCATATCCTAACCTCTCTATTTCAGTCTGTGGGGTCACCATAACCCCAAGGCAGCAGGCCCGCTGTCTTGGGGTTGTGCTGGACTCCGACCTCTCCTTTGAGCCACACATTCAATCTTTTGCTCGGTCTTGCCAGATGCATCTCAGAAACATCTCTAGAATCCGACCGTTTCTCACATTTGTCGCTTGCGTCTCCGACATGACAGATAAACGCATGCGTAAAACGCAACAAAAGCGCAACGTGTGAACGCGCCCTCAGGGTGAAGACACACGTGGCGTTTTTAGGCCGTTTTTAGTTTTCAGATCATAAAAAACGAATGCATTTTTGACAGGTTTGAGCAATTATCTGAATTCAAACTGGTCAAAATCGCATGCTTTTTTTTACGATCTGAAAACGAACGAAAAACGACCTAAAAACGCCACGTGTGTCTTCACCCTCAGCGGACTGCTTAAAAAAGGCCCAAATACACCGTAGGGTGAAGACACATGTGGCGTTTTTGTACCGTTTTTGTCAGTTTTTAATTGCGCAATTTCGGAAAAACAGACAAACGCATGCAAAAAACGGATGCGTTTTTAACTATCTGAAAACGCACTAACTAAAAACGCCACGTGTGTCTTCACCCTTAGGGTGAAGACACACATGGCGTTTTTGGGCCGTTTTTGGGCCGTTTTTACTAAGTGCGTTTTCAGATCGTTAAAAACGCATGCATTAAAAAATGCATCCGTTTTTTTAAAAACGCATGCGTTTTTGTCCGTTTTTCATTGCGCAATTTTGGAAAAACAGACAAAAACGCATGCGTTTTTAACGATCTGAAAACGCACTTAGTAAAAACGGCCCAAAAACGCCATGTAGGTCTTCACCCTTAGGTAAAATACGCCCAAAATCTGCTTTAGTGGCAGCTACCCTATATATACACACACACCAGACATATATTACCCGCACTGTACACATCACTGTATCACATGCAGGGGTAAGGAAAGTATTCACACCCTTTACACTGCTCACTCTTTATGAAAATATTGTTAAGATAAAATAATTTACTTTTTGCTCATGAACGTGCCCTCTGCCCCCCCCCCCCCCGCATGCGTTTTTTGATGGATTGCTTAAAAACGGACCAAAAACGGGTTCAAAACGCCAACGTCTGCCACCTCCCTTAGGTGTATTAGTACAGTACCAAAAACCTGCTGTATAATTGGGGCCCTGGTACAGATTTTGTATTGGTATAATTGGGGCCCTGGTACAGATTTTGTATTGGGCCCCAGCAGTTACTCTGGACCCTACCATACATGTATGTATTTTTGTTAGTGTGCTAAAAGGGATTTCTGGGCACCCAATGACCAATCCCAGGGATCAGCGGACATCTCCATCAAGAGTATATCAGCAGAATGTCGCATCCCCATATCTCTATACTACCGCCTGTCCTTTCCACTTTAAAACAACTTTTTAAATTATATTCATGTTATTTCACCAATAAAGCAAACATTGCAGCCTGTGTGTTGCTTCCCCCTGCAGAGGGCGCTCTGTGTATATATGTATATTCTGTGCTGCTTCTTCTCTTTCTTCGTTTCGTTCCGTTGCCTTGGCCTCGCTCATAGTGTAATCATTTAGGCTGCCATTTACTATACAATCTGCTGTAATAGTCAAGTCAGAAGAGGATTTCGGGTAATATTCCCTTTTAAACTATATTGGGGTTAACATAACTTGGGTATCCATGTTAAATATGTTGCGTTGAATGGAATCCATACATTTTTTTGGGGGGATTAATATTCCAGTTATTCGCAGCCGGGTTAAAAATAAGGCGCTCTATAGTAAATGTCTGGACATGCTGGGACACATAGTGCACATAATGATGAATATGTCACCTGCCGGAGGTAAGGGACCCCAGATAAAAGGGCCTAGACCCCCGTTGGTCCCTGTGTATGTTGGCAGAGTTGTAAGCGCCACATGTGATGGGATAATATGGGCAGCCTCATCCCGGAGTGTGTGGGTGAATTGGCCGCAGAAACTGCTTCCAGATGTTGCGGGGCGTCCTAGCATCCTTCATCACTCGGGGCGGACGAGAGGGAGGAGGAGAGAAATTCTTTCCTTCAGCATCATAAAATTCCTCCTAACCTCTTCTCCCTCTCTGTCCAAATACACTCAATTTCCTCTTTCTTGATGGAATGGTCTGCAGGCCTGGACGTATTGCACAGGCGTAATGGTGGGGGGAGTGAATGTGCCGAGCCAGCACTTTATTACCTCACCATAGGGGTAAATGGAGGATGTGTTTATTTGCTTTCATGAGGAGGATTACAGCTCGGCTTGTTCAGGGGTTAATGCCGCCACGATGTGTGTGTTGTAACCATTACAGGAGGAATGCTCTGCAGATCTGGCTTTGAAGAAAGGCTTTAATTTCTGTATATTCTTCTGTTGGCGCAAAAATGCCTCAGCACATGTTCTCTATTAAGTATTGAAACCCAGGCTTCTCATGAGAAAACCATCGCTCCCCCTACTTATAGAAGCCTGCGTGCCCTCCTTATACAGAGGCAAAAGAACAAAGGCCTGCCTTGTGCACCCAATATACAGACTAATGAGTGTGTCATTAAACTGAAGTATAAGTGTAATAGTGTCGTCACTTAATATTATACAGACCTCTCCTCCTCTTAATACACAGACATCAGGACACAGACCTCTCCTCCTCCTAATACACAGACATCAGGACACAGACCTCTCCTCTCCTCCTAATACACAGACATCAGGACACAGACCTCTCCTCTCCTCATAATACACAGACATCAGGACACAGAAACCTCTCCTCCTCCTAATACACAGACATCAGGACACAGGGGGGGGGGGGGGGACTTCCTCCTAATACACAGACATCAGGACACAGACCTCTCCCTCCTTATACACCAGACATCAGGACACAGACCTCTTCCTCTCCTAATACACAAGGCATCAGGACACAAGACTCCCTCTCCTCCTAATAAACAGAATCAGGGACACAGACCTCCTCATCCTCCTAATACAACAGAACTCAGGACACAGACTCTCCTCTCCTACTAACAGACATCAGGACACAGACCTCCTCTCCTCCTAATACACAGACCAGGACACAGACCCTCTCCTCTCCTAATACACAGGACATACAGGACACAGAACCTCTCCTCCTCCTTTAATACACAGAATCGGACACAGCCTCTCCTCCTCTCCTAAACACAGACATCAGCAAACAGGACCTCTCATTCCACCGTACACAGGACATCAGGACAAGACTCCTCCTCCTAATACACAGGCATCAGGACACAAGACCTCTCCTCTCCTAATACACAGAACCATACAGGACACAGGAACAGACCTCTCCTCCTCCTAATACACAGACAACAGGAACGACAGCTCTCCTCCTATACACGACATCAGAACACAGACCTCCTCTCCTAATACACAGACATCAGGACAACAGACCTCTCCTCTCCCCCTAATACACAGACATCAGGACAAAGACCTCTCCTTCCCCCTATACACAGACCTCAGGACACAGACCTCTCCTCCCCCCTAATACACAGACATCAGGACACAGACCTCTCCTCTCCTCTATACACAGAACATAGGACACAGACCTCTCCTCCTAATACACAGACAATCAGGACACAGATCTAATCCTCCTTATACACGACATCAGGACACAGACTCTCTCTCCTAATATACAGACATTAGACACAGACCCTCCTGATCCTAATTACCAGACATAAGGACACAGACCTCTCCTCCTCCTAATACACAGACATCCGGACACAGAAATCTCCTCTCCTAATACAAGACATTCAGGACACAGACCTCTCCTCTCCTCCTAATACACAGACATCAGACACAGACCTCTCCTCTCTCCTAATACACAGAATCAGGACACAGACCTCTCCTCTCCTAATACACAGACATCAGGACACAAGACCTCTCCTCCTCCTAATACAGACATCAGGACACAGCCCTTCTCTCTCCTAATACACAGATCAGGACACAGACCTCCTTCCTCCTAATAAACAGAAATCAGGACACAGACCTCTCTCTCCTCCAATACACAGACATCAGGACGACAGACCTTTCCTCCTCCTAAAAACAGAAATCAGGCACAGACCTCTCCTCCTCCTAATACACAGACATCAGGACACAGACCTCTCCTCCTCCTAATACACAGACATCAGGACACAGACCTCTCTCCTCCTAATACACAGACATCATCTCCTCCTAATACACAGACATCAGGACACTGACCTCTCCTCCTCCTAATACACAAGACATCAGGAACACAGACCTCTCCTCTCTACTAATACACAGACATCTCAGGACACAGACTCTCCTCCTCCTAATACACAGAATCAGACACAGACCTTCTCTCTCTAACACGACCAGGACACAGACCTCTCCTCCCCTAATACACAGACATCAGGACACAGACCTCTCCTCCTCCTAAACAACAGACATCAGACACAGACCTCTCCTCCTCCAATAAACAGACATCAGGACACAGACTCTACTCTCCTAAAAACAGACATCAGGACACCGACCTCTCCTCCTAATACACAGACATTAGGACACAGACCTTTCTCCTATAGACAGAACACAGGGACACAGACCTTCCTCATCCTCCTAATAACCAGACATCAGGACACAGACCTCTCTCTCCTAATACACAGACATCAGGACACAGACCTCCCCTCCCTAATACACAGACATCAGGACACCGACCTCTCCTCTCCTTATACACAGACCTCAGGACACAGACCTCTCCTTCTCCTAATACACAGACATCAGGACACAGACTCTCCTCCCCTAATACACAGACATCAGGACACAGACCTCTCATCCTCCTTATACACAGACATAGGACACAGACCTCTCCTCCTCCTAATACACAGACATAGGACAACAGACCTCTCCCTCTCCTAATACACAGACATCAGGACACAGACCCTCTCCTCTCCTAATACACAGGCATCAGGACACAGACCTCTCCTCTCTCCTAATACAAGCATAGGACACAGACCTCTCCTCCTCTCTAATACATAGACATCGGACACAGACCTCTCCTCCTCCTCCTAATACATAGACATCAGGACACAGACCTCTCCTCTCTCCCTCCAATACTAGACATCAGGACACAGACCTCTCTCCTCCGAAATCATAGACATCAGGACACAGACCTCTCCTCTCCTCCTATACACAGACATCAGGACACAACACCTCTCCTCCTAAACACAGACATCGGACACAGCTCTCCTCTCCTAATACACAACATCAGGACACAGACCTTTCTGTCCTAATACACAGACATCAGGACACAGACCTCTCCTCCTCCTAATACACAGACATCAGGACACAGACCTCTCCTCCTCCTAATACAAGACTCAGGGACACAAGACCTCTCCTCTCCTCCTAATCACAGACATCAGGACACAGACTCTCTCTCTCTAATACAATAGACATCAGGACACAGACCTCTCCTCCTCATAAACAAGACATCGGACACAGACCTCTCCTTCCTAATACACAGACAAGGACACAGACCTTCCTCATCCTATACCACAGACATCAGGACACAGACCTCTCTCCCATCCTCCTAATACACAGACATCAGGACACAGACCTCTCCTCCTCCTAATACACAGACATCAGGACACAGACCTCTCCTCTCCTCCTCCTAATACACAGACCTCTCCTCCTAATACACAGACATCAGGACACAGACCTCTCCTCTCCTCCTAATACACAGACATCAGGACACAGACCTCTCCTCCTAATACACAGACATCAGGACACAGACCTCTACTCCTAATACACAGACATCAGGACACAGACCTCCTCTCCTCCTCTAATACACAGACATCAGGACACAGACCTCTCCTCCTCCTCCTAATACACAGACATCAGGACACAGACCTCTCCTCCTCCTTATACAAAGACATCAGGACACAGACCTCTCCTCCTAATACACAGACATCAGGACACAGACCTCTCCTCCTCCTAATACCACGACATCAGGACACAGACTCTCCTCCCTCCTAATACACAGACTCAGGACACAGACCTCTCCTCCTCCTAATACACAGACATCAGGACACAGACTCTCCTCTCTCCTCTAATACATAGACATCAGGACACAGACCTCTCTCTCCTCCTAATACACAGAATTCAGGAAACAGACCTCCTCTCCTCCAATACACAGACATCAGGACACAGACCTCTCCTCCTCCTCCTAATACACAGACATCAGGACACAGACCTCTCCTCTCCTCCTAATACACAGACATCAGGACACAGACCTCTCCTCTCCTCCTAATACACAGACATCAGGACACAGACCTGTCCACTCCTCCTAATACACAGACATCAGGACACAGACCTCTCCTCTCCTCCTAATACACAGACATCAGGACACAGACCTCTCCTCCTAATACATCTCCTTTCTTACATAGGTTTTTGCTATTGCTTGTATGGTCACTTCCATGCCATCCATTAGGTGGGGATATTAGAGAGTCCAGACTTCTGAGTGGTGACTCTGCAGTGTGAGTTACTTGTATATATGGACAAGTGTCTGGTCCCTGTGGTTTTATTGCTCGGAGTGATTCATCATTTTTTGTAGCATTCTTGGAAGATGCAGAATGTTTCACAATTCTGAACATGAGAAAACAAAACATTCAATGGACATCCCACACAATCCAGACCCAAACGCTGAATCCAGGAAACGGCTAATTCCAATTGAGATTCCCTGTTTACTGTCAGTCCACAGCATGTCCGTGCAGGCACTACAACTCCCAGGATACCACACTGTCAATCATGATGACTGCTGGAGTGATTCTGTATCCCTGTCTTATCACATGTTACAATAGACAGAGAAGTGATCCATTGGGAAATTCAGTGTCTGGGGTTTGGGGCAGAAGCTGTTTTTTTATATTCATTTCATATACATAGACATTTCATAGACATTTGTATGTCAACCATACATTGTATAAAAAGACATCTATTTCTTGTTTTGTTTTTTTCCTCACTATATGACATGAGATCAGAAAAAAACATTTCCCGTTTTGGGTCAAAATTATTTATATTCCCAAATACCAGAATAATGAGAGACAGTGTGGATGTATTTGAAGGCACTCCTGAAACACACTGCTTCTTTGTGTAACATCAGAGGAAAGTTTAAAAGAATCAGCAAAGATATCAGGTATGGAATGTGCACAAGTCTGGTTCATCCTTAAGTGCAATTTCCAGAAACCTGAATGTGCCTCGTTCACGTGTACAAGCAATTACACTCAAGTACAACCAAGATGGGAATGTCCAGCCACCTTAACACTTGGGATGGGAACGGGTTCTGTCTCCCAGAGATAAATGTGCTTGGGTTCGAAATGAACTAAAGCAAAAGACCTTGTGAAGATGCTGAATCTGGTAAGAGTGTGTCAGTATCCACAGTGAAGTGAGTTCTGTATCCACGTGGAAGAAGCCAAACATAAAAATCCACATTAATGATTGCAATTGCTCAGGAACAAAAACTTTCATTTTTGGAGACATGTCCTGTGGTCTGACTAAACTAAAATTGAACAGATTGGCCATAATGACCATCGTTATGTTTGGCGGAAAAAGGCAGAAGCATGCAAGCCTGAGATGACCCTCATGACTGTGAGACACGGTGGGCAGCATCATGTTGTGGGGGGACTGGTGCACTAAATAGAATAGATGCATCATAAGGATGCACAAGAGAAGGATTAGGGTTTTATGCTTTTTTATTTAAAAACTTTTTTTGTAACTTTTTTACTTGTCCCACTATGGACTCGATGGCTTTTTCATTATAATACCCTGCAATATGTGTTGGAGGGTATTATCACTGTCAGTCTGATACAGAGACTTCATGATCTTACCTGTGTGACTGAATCTCACAGCCTCTTACTATGGGCAGCCCTGGGGTCCTGATTGGATCTCAGGGCTGCCATTGCAACGAACGGTGCCCCCTGAAAGCGGTGCATGGGGGCCGACTGTTAAAATGTTAAACACCCATGATTGGAGCTCACTCCGACCTAGGGTGTGACACTGGGGTGTTGTGTGTTACAGCTGACACTCCCTGTTTCAAGATGCTAACTCGGCTCCGATGACGAACTGCATCAGCTCAGTGATGGATATATCAATATTTTATAAAGCCCTGATCAAAATCTTGAAAAGCCAAAAAGGCTGGTGTGAGCAAGGCAGCTACAAACACGGATCAGCTATACCAGTTCTGTCCGGATAAATGAACCCAAATTCCTACCAACTATTGTGAGAAGCTTGTGGAAGGAGATCCAAAACGTCTGACCAAAGTCATACAGTCATCCAAGGGCAATGGTGTCAAATACTAATGAAATATATTTAAACGTTTGAAATGTATGTATAAGTAGTAAAAATGACTTAAAAATCCTCACTCTCTCTCTCATTTTTCTGGCATTTGGCAAATATAAATAATTTTGCTTATCCCAATTTGAATTTCCTGTCATATAGGAGAAAAACACGTATATGTGTATCATCACTTCCTATACATCTGAAGTAAAGCCGGACCCACAATAATTAGTGGTATTGGGGAAGGTATTTGTTGTTGGGGGTCTCTGTGACAGTCACAGCTGTGCCCCCAGTTAGCTATTCCCAAGAGTTGGATGTTTGCCTGGCCTTGTCTCCATGGGGAGTCAGCCATGTTAGTTCTATGCTGTCATGACAACATGTCCGCCTGAGGAGAATGTTTGAGTAATGGTAACGGGTGTATGTACTGAGCATGGACTCATCAAATAGTCACCTAATTACTCTCTACGTATTATAGGATTTTTTTTGGGGGGTTCCTTGGAGCTGAGCTTATACATAGAGGCCAGATGTTACACATAGATATCCCCTATATGAATCTGCATATACCACACATTGTCCCACATTGTGTTCGCTGGGACTTTTCATTGTGACAATGAGAATCTGGCAGCGTTTCCTTAATAACTGTGTGTAAGTGCATCTCTGGTAGTAAGTGTATCTCATGTATCCCCCCCTCTGCCTGCAGGAAGTTTGTGCGATTAGAGGATTCGGGGCCGTGGGAAGTTAGGACCAAGCCGAGGTGATGGCTATAAATAGTAACTGTGACATCTTATTGCGATCTTAACCACTTATACACAAGGGTCTCGCTATATGTTGCTGTATGCTTATACTAGTATGGTAGACAGATTAGCAAGGCCTGGTATTTATTTAATGTACACTTGAGTGCGGACTCTGAAATACCTCCGCCAGGGTGCATGTCATAGCTGCAATAGCCAATAATGATTCCAACAGTTTGGGGAAAAACTGACCTTAAATCTAATATCCAGAAACCTGACAGACTTTTTTTTTCTTTTACTTCAGATGGCTTTGCAGTTTCATCTTCTTATTTTTGAGTAAAAGTGTACCAAAAATGTCTCATAGTTGCCTATTCCCATGATGATGGAAACTTTAAAAACTTTTCTGAGAGGAAAAAAGGTGTATACCTCAGCCCTAGTAAGGAATTTGTAGTTGAAATGGTTTTTCAACATTTAGAAATGGTGGCCCAGAAGTGATGACATCATGTACATTGCGCATGTGATGACTGTGCTGCTGTTCATGATGTCATCACTTCTACTCCAAAGTCACATGAGGATCTGACAGCTGGAAATATGGGGATAGCTGGGTATCCAGTGTCAGATGGGGCAACTTGGGAATGATCTGGAAGCTACTAGGGTGAATTTCAAAAGGGTTAATGGAGAGTATAGTCCCCAGAATAATGTTATATGGTGGGCCCAAATTAAAGACACCGGGGCAGATTTATTAACCTGTCTAAAAGTAGAAATGTACATAGTTACCCAAGTCAACCAATTACAACTCCCCTTTAAAATATTCATAAGCACTGGTAAAATGAAAGCTGAGCTGTAATTGGTTGCCATGGACAAGAACCTTCTTACTTCTAGACAGCTTGATAAATCTGCCCACTGGGTTTTATGTACATTTTTATACAATATTTTCATGTCTGAAAACCTCCTTTAAAGTAAAATTTTTCAAAGAAGAAAAATTAACAAATTTTGGTCCTTACCAACTTCATCAAGACCCTAAATTGTGGGTCAGCGCATCTCCAAAATTGCGGATCTAATTGTTTGTTTTTTCCTAGTGTGTAATGATTATGAATGTTCTCATAGAAGTATTGGGCTAAAGTGTGTTAAAAGAAATTGAATTTTATAGAAAATTGTCACACTAGATATTTGAGCCTGCCATTGTCGCTGGGGTGGTAAACAGTGGTTTTAATGTTATGGCTCATGAGTGTTGCCCTAAACTTGACCTATTATGTAAAAATAGGGATTAGTAAAATCCAGATCCTTTAGCAGATGTGTGGGAACCGCTACAAATGTCGTATCTCTTTCACTAAGGACACATGCTGCTCACACATCAGGTATAAATATTTACTTGGGGCCTTCACGCATTTCGCAGCCTGTACGTTGTATATACACAGGTTTACATAGCAGATCACTGATCCGCTAGTTCAGCTAAGCCTGAATGCAGACATTTTGACAGAGCCGACAGATGTGCCTTCTCACTACCAGGTTGTAGTGATGCCAGCGGTGCCCAATGCCACGCATAACGCTGGCGACTGCAGGCACACTGCAAGGCTAATGCGTTTCAGTCACAGCCGGAGCGACATCGTCTGAACTAGATGGGTCTGAAGATCGTGTTACAGAAGTGGCAGCGCTACAGCTGGCTCAGTGTGGGGTCACATTGAGTGACGGAACGATTTGTTGTCGCCTGAGGCATACTTGACAGGTCCTGTGCTGGCACGGCTCACGCCAACAGCTGGCAGCAGGTCACTGTATGGGGCCTTAAAGGGACACCAAACTATATCGTATTTTATTCATAAACCAGGTTCCTTCAGTCATAATCCCTTTAGTCTATCTGTGTTAAGTTCACTAGAACTAGAGGGCAAGTGTTTTGTGTATGCAGCTCCCCTGCGGATTCATGTGTCATTGTATCAGACCGAATGTAAAGTAATTGGATAGATCAATTTCTCTGATAACATACACTATCCTACATATGAAGTGACCTAAATAAAACTGATTCTATAACAAACATCTTTTTATTTTTTAGGACGCCCAAGGCCACGACAACAATAAAGATTCGCGTGTGGTCTGGACCAATTCCAATAACCACCTCCTCACATCAGGATTCAACCAGGTAGCGTACGCCCTGAGGAACCACAAATCCACACTCTCCACTGTCTTATCTTCTTGTATCCAGAAAACTTTATTAAGTCGTGGGTCATATCCCTCGATTTTTGCATAATAACTTTTCATGACTTGTGACCAGTCAGGTTCTGGGGCCCAATCTGTAACCTCATAACTTTCTTCCTAATTTGGCATTGATTTTTTAGCTTCCTCTGGAGCCGCACTCTGCAAGTATTTAGCTTTTATATCTTACAACTTTGAGATCTTGGGCCAATAACTATTAGAAAAAAAAGTTACCGTATGTTGTACAATGGAGTCTGTGGGGGTTGTTGTAGATATTGAGGGACACAAAAAGGCTTGGATGTCGGCCAGTTGGCCAGCCCTGCTCTGGACAAACCTTATATTGTAGTTCAGGGAATACCAGTTCTGCTGCATAGCACTTGACACTTGTTGGTCTATATTAACTAAAATAACGCATAAATTAAAGGGAAAGCTTTGCTACATTTTATATGAAGGATATAAACTACAAAAAAATTAAAACTTTGTGGTTTATTATAATATTTACAATATTACATTTAAGTAAACCTGTCAGGGGAACATAGGACACAAAATATACACACCTTGCATATCCTTATCATGTAATGATCCTGAGTTACATCCTGTATTATGCTCCAGAGAAGCACTCACTATTCTGCTGCTGGTGCAGTCACTGTGTACATACATGACATTACTTACCTTGTACTGATCCTGAGTTACATCCTGTATTATACTCCAGAGCTGCACTCATTATTCTGCTGCTGGTGTTGCAGTCACTGTGTACATACATGACATTACTTATCCTGTACTGATCCTGAGTTACATCCTGTATTATACCCCAGAGCTGCACTCACTATTCTGCTGCTGGTGCAGTCACTGTGTACATACATGACATTACTTATCCTGTACTGATCCTGAGTTACATCCTGTATTATACCCCAGAACTGCACTCACTATTCTGCTGCTGGTGCAGTCACTGTGTACATACATGACATTACTTATCCTGTACTGATCCTGAGTTATTCTCCTGAGCTGCACTCACTATACAGTTTACTTCTTACATGTATTACATTAGGTCAGGGAACGAGAGCTGCTGCTTTGGGATCTTCGTAACTTCAGTCGGCCGGTAACATCCTTCTCCCTGGATGCATCCTCAGGGTAAGAAAACACACACGCACGTTCCTTCTTGTTATCTGAAAATGGGTTATACATAGTTAATACAATGGCTTCATTGTTGTTGATTCCATAGCAATTAGCTTTGTTTTTCCTAATGAAGCTTCACCTTGGAGCCACAAGTTAGAGCATATATTAACAAAGGGCATAAATAAAAACGTCTCTGGAATAGTGTACAAACCATAGAGACCTATATGACTGCTATAGGGCCCTAGGAGAAAGTTGCCACAGCTAAAAATATTGATAACTTATCCAAAGAGTAGGTCCTCAGTATCAGATTGGTGGGTGTTCAACACCCAGCACCTCCAGAAATGAGCTCATACACCGGGAATACCACAGGAAGCAGACAGCGCTGTTCTCTGTGTAGTGGCTAAGCTGAGTCACTGCAGCTTATTGTCCATTCAAATAAAAAGTAGCTGATCTGCAGTAACCTTATCTGTCCACCACATAAGAATGGCGCTGTCTTCCTGTTCTATCTTTTATGGATTCACTGAATGTATACTAATCTCCTAGTGTTAGGAGTTCTTCCTTTTCCTTATGTTACGCTTCTGGAGTTTTTAAGAAGTAAGTTGTTCTTTATCTACCAGGATAGTGCCCCTCTTGCACTGCAGGCCATGTCTAGTATTGCAGTTCAACCTCATTCACAGACAACCCCTTTACAAAAGTTAATTATTTGAGGTTGGTAAAAAAAGTTTATCAATCATCACCTTTAAATGGGTATTCCACGAGGACAAGATTCTTAAATATATCCAGGATAACAAAATAACACATTCTCTGATTCTGTTATAATTGTTTTAACAAAAATACAGCATTAAAAGGTATAATTCCAACCTGTCACTATCAGTTCTGGTGTTTACAATTTTGGTTGCCCTGGGATCTGACCGTAAATCTTCTGGTTATTCTGGTCGGGCAGGGCAGATTCTTCTCATGAATAGCTTCTCCTCTCTGGCTCCAGCTCCTAACCCCCTCCATTACAGGAGGAGCTCACACACAGATTTCTGCCACCAAGCAGCATTGTGCAGAGACTTGCTCTACAAACTATGGATAAGATAAGGTCTTTATCCAGGCGAAGGAGGCTAAGATGTAGCAGAACTGACAGTGTTTGTTATAGCTCAGATGTAGCAGAACCATACCTCCCAACCTTTGGGTTGAAGAAAGAGGGACAAAAATAGTGGTGCATTTCCAATTTTTCGCCACAATAAACCACGCCCACAGTTTAATTTTTAGAATAATGGCTTTTACACCACATATTCTCACCTTGTACAATGACCCATTCCCCCTCTCTTATTATGGTCTCTTTCTCTGCTCCCCGTCTTATTATGAACCAGTCTCTGCTCCCCGTCCCCTTTCATTGGTCCCCTTCCCTATTATGCCATTATCTGCTCCCCCTCTTATTGTCTCTCCCTTTTACTTTGCCCCCTCTCTGATCCCCCTTTTATTGTGCCCCCCTCTCTGCTTTTCTTCTTATTGTGATCCCCATCTTATTGTCCCCCCTTTTTTTGCTCCTCTTCCTTATTGTGCTCTCTCTGCTCCACCATATACTCCAAGCTCTCTGTATCCCCATAGAAATTCATCCAACTCTATTGGCAACCGGAGCATGCCGATAGAGTTGATGTCTCAGGCCATACCTCCCTCCGGGCGGGACAGAACCAGAAATCTGTGACTGTCCCATTGGATCCAGGACGGTTGCGAGGTATGGCACAGCTGAAGTGTGTCATTGTGTTTTACATCCATCTCATCATCTATCATCTCTGATCTGTCTCATCTCTTTTTCTATGTGTCAGATGCTAGTAGAATGTTCAGAAGCTACATAAAAGTGTAGATAAACCCTGTACCCTGATAATTTAAGCACATTGTCAGGACACAGCATCTCATAGCACAGAAGGATCATGAAGTGTCTGCTTAGAGAGTCCCTGCTCAACCTCTGGAATCTTACACTGACCATCACTGAGTGATAGGAGCTAAAACAGCAATAAAACTGAGTAAAATTGTAAAGTAAAGGGGTTAAAATGAGCTTTATTGTGTAAACATCACTAGGGGATACAAATGTATCCCCTTTAAACCCCTTTAAACAATATGGACACTGTGAAGATGAAGTGAGGAGGTAAAAGTTTGCAAGATATATCCCTCACTCAGCCAAGGGTAACATTTTACTTGCATTACTATGGCACAAGGAACAAAGGAAGCATAGGGAGGGGGAGGTGTTGTGTGCCTCCTCCAATCAGAAACCCAGAGAAAACATTTTTTATTGTATGGTAGTTGTGTATTTCATTTAGAAGGAATGAGAACATCCTGAAATGATGGTTAACCTCATTAGAGGCTCTCATCCAAGAATCCGGCTTCCTTCAAAAGAGACGGAATGATGGAGGGGTTGAAAGTGCGTGCTTCAAGTTGACCCTTCAGACGCACAAGCTTCTCGAATCTGACCTCTTACTCCCTGATACAAATATTTAAGACTGTTTCTTGTACAACCAACTCCACATGCAACTTGTAACTCGCGACTTAAAAATACAGTGATAACTATGGACATGAGAAGGACACGGGGAGGTCCCTCTGTTATGAGGTCCTATGAAGGTTATGCTCAAGTAAGGTCTCATCACCATATCTTAGTGAGTCCTAGACTGCACCTCAAGTGTCCTCCATAGCTCGGGCCAAAAATTCTGCTCCAACAAAAGGGGAGTTTGAGCACCAGTCACCACCCCCAAGACCATCCATAAAGGCACTAGAACTTATTACCTGATTATTCAATCTCCAAGTTTTACTGTTGTCTCCTTCTAAGTTAAACCAACCCAGATGATCTTACCAGTCCCATGATGTGCAAAATGACAAATGCTCATCCTGATTTGGAGGGTTTTCCAAATTCAAGCTGAAAGTTTCCTGTTGAGCTTATTAAACACTTCTGTATGTATGCCGCAGCCAATCAAAGGAAGCAGAGCAACAGCCTAGACCAATGATAAGACAGGAGGCGTGTCCTAGACTCCCTGTAGACACTATAGCTTAGTGGTAGTCACATATCACAGCTCAATGCCAAAAAAAGTATCCAAAATGCAAAACTTAAAAAAAAATAAGTTCCATCCAGCATCAGGTTGAATGGATTGAGAAAATCCTGATGAGAGAATAGGCAATGCAAAGAAAGCTAATATGGCTGACAGTGTTGGCTCCTGTAGAGCAGTAGAGGACCTCCCTGCAGTTGCTACCCATATGGAGTTAAGTACGCTCCCATTTTTACTTTTGGCTGTAGGTCCTTTTAAGAACCGGTAATTGTGGTCTGATCAGCTCGCGACAAACAATAACTAGAAAAATGTATAAAAATGACTGAAAATCATAAAAGTAGTTTTTGCCACTGGCTACAACAGCCAGGTTTAGAGGAGATTTGACGTTAATATTTTTCATTTTTTACCCCCCACATGTCTGGTGTGAGAAGTGAAAAAATGTGAAATATGTGACACACGTTGTGCAAGAATATGATGAGTGGTATGTCTGTGCAACATCTCGGGGAGTCTTTCTCTGGAAGAAATTAGATTTGTGTTTTACATAATATAATGTACTGACTAAATAAATCAATATATAGGGGTCCTGTCGCGATCCCGTGGTGTGATGTCCGACGAAGATTCGGGTCTGCTGCGATTCACTAAGCTTGTGCGCCCGAGTTCCTGCATCCGTCGCTTCCGTGCTGAGGTCCGCCAGAGTTCACCTACTTCTTCCTGGTGCATGTGAGTGCTTGATCTTGCGACACAAATCCTTTTTTAAATTCCGCGGTTTGTCCGAATTCGTCGCATGCAAGCCGGCGCCGATGCGACAAAATCCGATTGCATGCTCCAAAATCCCGGGGCAATTAGCTTCAAAACGGAAATTGTCGGGAAAATGCGTCCGACGGACCCTTAGTAAATGAGCCCCATTGTGTGGCTCAGCTTTACACTATAGTATAGAGTAGACCTGTAGACTTTCAGGACGAGTCTCCTTTTTTCTCAAATTCTGCCCCCTGTCCTGGCCAACAGAGACAAATGCATCAATAATTCTATAGTTCTGTATAGATCATACTCATTTTTACCTGCTGGGCAACTGCAGCTATTCCCTTCTCTTTTTGATAACACATTCATGCTTGGTCAAGCTACATGTGTGCTTGGGGGAATTGGGAAGAATAGTCATTAACCAAAAATGGCATGTGTAGAACATGTTATTTAGGTTGTCACTGTCCTGCTGAAGCTGAAGACACATAGATTCATTGTCTTAACAAACATAAAGCGCACCTACGTATGGAGATCTGACCCTGACCTTCAAAACTGCAAAATAATTCCGTGCAAGAAGAAACTTCTTTCAAACAAGGAAACAAAAGATTCTTGACGTCTTGACAGGGAGCGATACCGGAGTGTGTCGCAGACACATAGCAGCTGTAGCTGAGGGATATGTTTTTGCCTCTTCGTATGACAATTGCTTCAATTGGTTTGAATAGCAGAGGTCAGGCCCTGCACTAGGGGCAACTATCATGTATTATAGGGGATAGATGTGGAAATATCCTTTAATCCAAGGTAACGTATCTTATACTGGTATATACGTATCTGTTACCGCGTGTGTTACTTTAAGACGGGATCGCCATGTGTTATGGCTCCTGGAGTGTGAGGTAATCGCCATAATACACCCGCACTGGGCTGAAAATTAATTTTGTCTGTTTATAGAATAGATTTTCATCTGGGCCCGGCCCCCGCTTTCCTCCCGGTACCTCCACTCCCGTCCTCCCCTGGTCTCCAGGAGTTTATTTAGTAGGAGCTTAGCCTGCGGCCGATCTCTATAACAACCATAAAATAAACAGGTCAGTGCCAGGCCTGAGGCACCCTGACTTCTAATCCAGCCGGGGCAGACGCCGCCACCTCTACAGCCATGACAGGATTTTGTCTAAATATATGTATATAGATGGCAGGGTGGTGATTAAAGGGGAAGTTTGTGGTGAGTGCCCGGCTCTGGCAGCACAATTCTACCCCCCTTTCCTTTCCTTTCTTTTCTTTACCTCACCCTCCATCTCCGTCCCACCGGGACCTAGCTGACCCCATAATTATACCAGAAATAAGTTTTCTTACCTCACCCGCCGCCCTCCCCCCCTCCCTCTAATCATAGTTCTGGCAGATTTTAATGTCAGCTCAGAAATGGCTCCCAGATGCTGAGGTTGGTCTGGTTAATGAAAGCGATAAATGAACTTTAGGCATAAAGCCGTAAAACAAAAAAAATTAACCCTGAATTTACCAGGTAGCGTAACTCTATGTATTTTCATTGGTGTCTGTTCAAGAATCTAAACGACCCACAAATCTCCAAAGTTTTACATCTTTGTAAAGTATCAAAATTATTATTAATTTTTCTTTTTTTAAAAAAAAACCCCAAACATTTATTTATTTTCTTTGGAAAGCCGGGGCATAGAATGATAATAACCCGGTAAGTTTTGGCCGAAATCAAACTGACTTTCCGGTATTCGAGCGAAAGTAAATGACCTAATAAATCGACAGGTCTCTGGCGGACAAAGGGTTAAGTAAAGGCGCACCGCAAGCCTCTGGCACCGTCCCAGGCCGCAGAGAGTTAATAGCACGATATAAGAGAGCTTTGTGCGGGGATACAATATCCCAGCATGCTTTTCTGCAGAGTCTGGTTTTTAATTTGAGGCTAGAAGTTGGCGCAGATTTAAGGGATTGGAAGAGAGACGCGTCCAGAGTGAAAATATTTACACAGCAGCAAATTCCTGCAGGAATCCAGGGGCCGGTGTCTGAGAGCCAAACAAAGACTTCTTTCTGAGGTTTCACTCCTCCGTATTGTGTTCCTCACTCACTCCTGTGTATTGTGTCCTGCACTCTGTGCCTTGTGTGTATACACTACTACACTTTCACTGTGCCGGATCGTGCACTCACACTCCCACCGTATCGTCTGCTACAGTACTGTCCCCAGTGCTCACTCATGTGAATAGCGTTCTCTAGGATTTCCTTACATGTAACCTTCAGCCATATTTTACCTGCAAATCCATGAACCCAATCAGGAATCAATGATTCAGGAATCAATTAATAGGTCGGTTGATTTTTTTTCTTCCTTAAACCAAAATCTTCACCTATTGTATCCCAATGGTGGATGATGCGGGAATCTAGAGACCTTGACCAAATGAGAAGTTGTATGGTCCAACTTACCCATAAGGTTATAGTCACATTCAGAGGATTTTATCTCATATAAAAATAAAGGGTGTGTTGGTCAAAATCTGTATTAGTTATTCCGAAGTTGTCAGCCTCATTTTTTTACTGCAGGACGACTGAAAAAATTATTCATAGTACAGGACAGTGGGCCGGCATGGAGAACTAGGATCAAAGGTGACTACAATGAGGGAATCTGGAATATAGGGAGGACATTTCAGGCAGCAAAGGTTGGCATGTGATTTATGACCTTGAATAAATCAATGGGGCACATTTACTTACCTATCCTGCCACGTTCCCCGAAAGTGCATTGTCGGACCGGAATGCACTGTGCCGCGATTCACTAAGATCGTGCGCCCTATAACGTTGATGTGTCGCTTCCCCGCTCAGGTCCGACAGAGTTCACTTTCTTCTTCCTGGTGTTTGTAAGTGCTTGATCTTGCGACACAATTTGAAAGTTAAAACCTGCGCTCTGTCCGAATCAGTCGGATCGTCTGACGGCCCGCCCCCCGATTTCTGTTGCATGGAAGCCTCCGCTGCTGCGCCAAAATCCGATTGCGTGCGACACAATCCCCAGTTAAATACCAGTCACAGTGGCGCGAATCCTGAAAACGTCGGAAAATCCGGCGAAAGTGTGATCCGCGGACCCTTAGTTAATAAGCCCCGATGTGCTTGTAGTCATAATGACCACATTCAGAACAATTCAGCTGTTTTTGTATTACGGAAATTTTAACAAATATTCCACGCAAACACAAAGCCAAGAGCGTAACTGATCCTTATTGGCTTTGTGGATGAATGCAGTCCATTGTTTTTTCCCCTCGTCAGGTTAGGTACAAAATCTATGGACCCATATACACAGCATATGCTTTTGTTTGAAGGGATTCTCACACAAATTTTTGGAATTCATTGGCTTTTTTACACAGGTTGAGGCTGAGGCAAAGGAGTGTTGGTATTGGGTTATTTTATAAAGTGGGCAAGACATACTCATATGTTCATATCTTCATACTGTGGAAGATAACATTCCTTTAGAAAACTTCCTTGTTACATCACTACTTACAAAAGATAATGTCATAGCTTCTCTACACCGTATATCAGCGCAGAGCATGCCTAGAAAATTTTTCATAGACTTCATTGAGTCGGCTCTGGACCATTGCTGCCTAGGGCCAGGAGGCTGCTGTAAAGCATATCACTAAATGCTGTTTCTAGAGCTGAGGCATGATGGAAAAGTCTAAAATTGCTATACATGTTTTCTCCAACATAAGGATTGGTAACCCAATGGAGAAAGTTGGATTGTGGTCCGGTCCAACTTTCATAGTCTGTAGTGATTAACATTGGAAATGGCTAGAGAGGTTACATAAGGTGATGGCAGCTACCACCAGGGGTAACATGTTGAATTGGCCTATGGCCCCCCAATATATAGGACCACACTTGGTCTTCTCATGTCGTCTATATAGTCATATAAAACAACTGTCTATCCATTAATCCTTTCTCTGTCTGGCTTTCCTCCTCCTTCCTCGATCACATCCATGCGTCGCCCCATGCTTCTCTCCCTCACCCCACTGATATTTGGATAATATCTCTATTCCTTCACAGAGAGACCTTTCTTTCCCTTGTAATATAAAACATCGCCTCAGGATGCACACACCTGCCCCCCTCCCTCCGCTCACTCCATGTACACTCGCCACAGATTAGCCGCAGACCTCCTGCCCAGTTTGTATAATGACTTCCAGACCCTTTTTCCATCCCCCCACCTCTTCATAATGCTGAACTAGACTTTTTGACTGGAGAACTCATTCCAGTGCCACATAGCTGCAGGTAAAGGCTGTGCAAAACTGTGCTTCCTATCCAACACAGTCCTACAAATCCAACCCTGAGTGATGTACGGTAGGGGCGACAATGTCCTGCACATGTCAAGGTGACAATGTCCTGCAGATGTCAAGGCGAAGGTGATTTTATACCAAGTTTATTCAGATGAAAGGAATTATATCGGAGGCTGCCAGCGGCCGAGATCTTTCTGTTCGTTCAGGAGAGTCTGTGCTAACTATTTGGAGTTAAGGTTATTAACATGATCTGGTTATACTCTGCAGAAAGGAACACATGGCGGTGATAATGTACAGGTCTCCGACAGGAAGTATCTGACACGGGGATATGCTTCATATTCAACCGTGTGTTATAATGGATGAGCGCCTTCATTAGTAGAGGCCAGATCTTACCTATTTAAAACAAAACAAATCTATCCCTGCTGGCGTCGGCTACGCGTTTCTGCTAGAGACGACGTCTACTCACAATTCTCCTGTGGGTCGACTTATTGCTCCCCCCTTCTCCTCCCCTTCGTTTACCAAACTGATCCTGATCCTAATGGCTTCAGCAGATGAGATGATACCTCACTTTTTCCTCTCTTACTTTAGTTGCTGGAAAAAATGAAAGCGAGACCCTGGCAAGAGATTAGAGCGCGGTGAACGCTCCAAAACGGCCACGAACCCTCATTCTAGAGAAGTCAGTATAATAAATGTGGACTCTGCAAAAAAAAAAAGTTATTGCACTACGTCTGAGACCTATAGACATGACTGATGGGATGCAGAAGAGACCTTGATATAGTGTTACCCGCTAGATGGGGGGAAAATGAAAACCAGACACGTAAAAAGAATCCATATTTATTACATAGCGGTCAATTATTAACAATCGGCACCACTTTGTCCAGCAATCGGTGCTTTGTACTGCGCCGTCAACCAAAAGGGTTCGAAGACCTTGACCACCCCTCATAGGAATGGGGCGCATGCATTATCTCATATGGAATGAGTCCGGTAAGTGCCGCTTCATGTTAGAAGCCCCCCTGACACCATGCGTCTCAGGGCGTGGGATCTTTTTGGAGTCCAGCTAAGAACACGTCCTTGACATCGTATACTGGTTGATCCATAATTTTAGCGACAAGCCTTCTGCTCACATGCAACTGTTCCACCCTGCTTGTCTCCGTAAGCAGTATATCCCTTCTGTTTTGTCTTCTGCCCAAGTCTCTAGACAGCACAGCTGTCTTCTGGGCAGGTCTCCCGGTAAGCTATGATATTGCCTGGATGAAACATATCTTGGAGATATCCTCCATTCATACCTGGGAGTGTGTATGAGTCCTTTAGGAGTCCATCTCCAACTTAAAAGTAAGAGTGAGGAAGTCGTCCATTAGTTGTGTCATTATTATTTCCGACTCGGGAGGAGTCCATGAGGGGTTCTTCTGACTCCCAACCTCTTTCAGTTCCTTTTAGACTTTCAGATAATTTTTTCAACTCTCCTTTATCATCTAGACCTGGTTTTACACCTTCCAACTCTAGAGGGCCTCCGTTTTCACATGCATGAGCTTTTTCCTTACGTCTCCTGGTGTAGAAAACTGTGCTTACTATGACGACTAGAAGGAGGATTCCAGCAGCTATGGCAGGCACCAGCACTAGTGTAAGACTTCCTTCTTTGGTTTGCGTTATGTGGGCGCTAGGTGTTGGAGACTCTACCAAAGTCTGGATCTCTGAGCATTGTTCAGTCTCACCTCGCATTGATCCGAGGCAAATTCTATATGTGCTATTATAATTCAGTCCCTTTAATGTATAGTATGAGAGTGTTGTAGGTAGCTGGTAGGTGTCTGGCCTGTTGTCTGTTCCGGAGAGGTTTTGTACCGTGAGTCTTAGCCCTTCAAGATGTTTTTTAGTTTGGATGTAACTCTGTAGATCCACTTTAATTGAGCTACTTGTCCTTTCTAGGAACTGCACTTGAATTTCGGGTATCTCAGTTAAATCTGCTGGCGTAAGTGATAGCATTTCACAGTACATTCCGTAAAATCCTGGTGGACATTCACATTCCACTTCTCCCTGGAAATCCAAATGACATACTCCACCATTCAGGCAAGTCTGTGGTGGACACTCATTGTCATTGGGTTCAACAGGTTCTCCTGTTGGCTCATTACTTTCAATTATTGTTGTGGTGGTGGTGGTCACAGTGGTCGGTGTGGATGTGTGTCTTGTAATGGTTGGTGTAGTTGGAGCAGCTGTACTGGTAAGTGCCAAGGTTGTAGGCACAAAGACTGTTGTTGGTATTGGGCATCCAAAGTCCGAATTTTGCAAATTACGTAACATTTTCCCTGCGTTTTTGGGAGGAAAGTGACAACGAGTTTCTTCGGAGCGGTGTAGGGCAGCTCCGCTGACTCTCAACCATTCCATCAGCCAGCTTAATAGGCACACACAGTTGAAAGGGTTTTGTGCAAGGCTGACACCACGTAGGCGTGGTGTAGATTGGAACAGACCCTTTGGCAAAGTACGAAGGCTCATTCTGCTTAGATCTAAGTCTAATAATCCACTGAGGCCTGAAAAGTCATCGGGTTGGAGCTGGGAAATCGCTACATTGCCGGCTAGATTGAGTTTGGTCAAGCCTTGTAGACCTGGAGGAACCTTCGTTAGCTGATTATCAGATAGGTCCAGCTCATGAAGATTCTTAAGTTCATGTAACAGATCTGCAGGCACCTCTTTCAAGCCAAGACCAGCCAACCGCAAAGTCTCTATGTTTCTTGCATGGAAGACTCCAGTATGGATGGCAGGGATAGCATTATAACTGAGATCGAGGAGCAGCAGATGAGGTAGGGAGAAGGACGGAGGGACTACTAATTGATTTTTGGTCAGTTTGAGCTCGTATAGATTCTCAAGACCTCTGAAGGCATCGGGATGAATGCTTCGAATGTGGTTCTCACTAAGGTACAGCCTTTCTAGGTGACTGAGACCTTGAAATGTTTCTGCAGAGATCTCAGTGATTTGGTTTGCCGAAAGGTCCAGGTTCCTGAGGTTGGTGAGCTTTTTGAAGACTCCTCCAGGTAGGTTTGACAACTTGTTATGGGATAGATCCAGGAGTTGCAAGTCCCAAAGCCCTGAGAAACTGCTCTCTTCAATTGAGCTGATGCTGTTCTCAAAGAGGTATAAACTCATCGTGTTAGGTGGTATGCTCCGAAGAAAGCTCATGTCCTTGCGGTTCAGACAGAAGACTGTAAGAGGTTGGTTGCATTGACAGCCATCTGGGCAGCCTTCAGTAAGGACTACGTGGACAGCACTGAGGACCGTCCATACCAACAGGAGATGCATGCTGGAAATTCTGTGGAAAAAAAAAAACACAAAAAATTATTAATAAATCATATCCTGGACAAGTTCAGACATTTGTGTTTGTGTCTTAATTTAAAACAAATCATTGTCAAGCTTGAAAAACTTGCTTAAAAGAAAATTATTTTGGGATATCATATGCAATCTAAAGAAAAAGTTTATGGTAAAGGATGAATTTTCCTGCAGTGCCCCCACAGGCGAAATAAATTATTACACAGTGTTCAAATACAACACTAGATTGTCTCTGTAATGCAGGACCTCCACTCTTTGTCCGAAATTAACTCCTATTTCCCTTGCAATTTATTGCAAGTGAGTTTACTAAATTGGACAACCTCTTTAAGGGTTAACGTATTCTCCCTCATGCTGGTGCCAGACTTCATTTTCATCCTTTTGAATATTTTCCGGGGATGTAATCTTATAGGGTTTCCTATTATGATTGGCAGATTCCAATTTTCTTACTTGAACCGTTACCACTGAGCATGAAGTGATGTGAAAGGATCGTGGTAAGGCTTGTGCGGACAGGACGCCTCGTCCTCGGAGTGAATCGGTTAATAAGATATCCTGGTATTTGTACCCCTATCATTTAGGTTACATGAACTTTCAACTCCTGCACAAGAAAGGCTTGTGCCTGTCAGGCCATGCCCCATGTGTATAAACAGAGCCCCTAGCGGTATGCGGACCCCCCTTCCCTATCTGTCACTTGTAAGACATCATGTAGATAAAGAGACTGTGTCCCAGGCCACACAGCCTCGGCCTAGGACTACAGTCTTACAGGCGCAGGTCAATGATCATCTCTGTCCAGGGTGTCATGTACATCCAGCTCACACCCCAGCTCCTCAGTCACGGCTTATCTTGGCTTCTGTTTACACTATGTGATTTGCTTAGACATATCCCTTTATTTTTCTTCTGTACAGACCTGAGTGTCGCCCTTCACAGACGCACGTAAAAGTGGCGGTAGACGTGAAACAAATCCCCCCCCCCCCAATCTGCTTGTGATTGCAGCCAGATGGATAGTAGGGCCATTGTGTGGGCAGCCTCACAAATGCAGATATAACTGAATGTGTATTCTTACAATGCAATCCATATGTGATTCCAACCCTATAGGCTACATTCCCGATAAAGATACATTACCTTCAGCCTTGGGATGAGTTTTCTAAAATAATATGTTTAGATAAGCGGAA
This sequence comes from Engystomops pustulosus, assembly GCA_019512145.1. Classification (NCBI taxonomy): domain Eukaryota; kingdom Metazoa; phylum Chordata; class Amphibia; order Anura; family Leptodactylidae; genus Engystomops; species Engystomops pustulosus. Next base: position 3,584,143 of record CM033648.1, on the reverse strand, counting down.
ATAATAGCATTATATGGGTGTATTATTTGGAAATTGAATTGCTGTATTATGTATGTAGTAGTATTTTGGCACTGTATGGCGGTATTATATGAGCTATAAAAGGGATCCTTCACTCTACATTTGATTTTTACAATAGGTACATTTTAGAACGATTGCCCAAAGGCTCCCAAAGCGATGCGGGATATGATGGCGCTATAGATTATATAAACATAGTGATATATAGACCTCCATTTGTGTGAATAGGATCTCTAGATATGTTAGGAAATCTCTTGACTGCAGTATATCCTGGCACTATATGGCGGTATTATGCAAGCTAAAAATACTAAATGGCACCTACTAAAAAACAAATTTAGGACCTATAAATTCTGCAGCTCGGAACTTGTACATTTTAAAAAAAACTAAAGTTTGTTCCATCTGCAGATTTCTAAACCCTCTCACCCCAGCCCCCGTCCCTGCATTAGCTGAAAGCTGTCTGCACATAAAGTACTCATCCGAAAAATTTATAAGATCTGTGATCCTGTAAATCCCATTGCGGGACAATATATGGACGTTGTATTTGATATCCACACACACGGTGGCAAAGTTCCCCCTCGGCCTGAATACATTTCAGATGGGGAGAGATAGTGTCTGTATATCTGCGCCTGTACTGACAGAGTTAAGAAGGGTCAGTAGGAGGCAGGTAATATTCTGAGGAATGTGCAGCTGTGAGAAGGGGGAGACAGAGGTGAGAGAAGGGAATAGACCGGAATATAAAGAAGAATGGGAGACGAGATGTTGCAGATGGTGGGGAGAGGAGGGGTATGATGGTAATTGCTGTCCAAGGGGGTGGGGGGGCAACGCTTATGTGTCTGGAGAGGCGGCAGGGTGGGGGGTGTCATCTTGTCGGGAGTACATGTTGTACATAAAATACCCTGATAAGTTTTTTTCCATCTTCACACTGTTTAAAGACGGGCTATCTGGGTTCTTTGTTTTGGATCTAGTTAAAAGCAACATATCCCAAAAACTAGGGAGCTGGTGCTAGCGTTGTCGCGGAGGGGGTCGGCCCTGGTTACTGATGAGGCTTTAATACCGATTGGTGGCAAAATTATTATGATCAGTATAAAGGTTATAGTGATACTTTAATGTCATGAGACAAATATCTGCTGAGAACAAAGGATCAGACATACTAAAATCCAGCTGCCCAATTCTTGTTTCTTTCTGGTGGGCATAACCATACACATTAGATTATAATTATAAGTAATTATATAATTTATAAATCCATAATTGTCGCTGCTGGAGTTCACCTTCTTCTCTTCGGTGCATGTGAGTGCGTGTCAAATTCCTTTTTAAATACCGCGTTTTTTCCGAATCCGTCGGGTTTTCCGCCGGCCAGGCCCCCCGCTTTCCGGCGCGTGTAAGCCGGCACCGATGTGACGCAATCCGATCGCGTGCTCCAAAAACCCGGGGCAATTCAGGGAAAAACGTCGCAAAATATTCGGAAACCCGGCGATTCGGCCCCTTAGTAAATGAGCCCCATTATTTATCTGTAATGGGTATTGAAGAAGCTTTGTAGTCCTCATCAATGGAGGTTGTGGTGGAGTTAGTTAGGTTAGTTCTTAGTAGTCCAAACAAATAAAATACTAAACAATGACATCATCCAAACAACTTAAAATCCACTATAAAGGCCCTGATATTACCTCTCACTTAAGAAATGACGAGCAGCAATGTAATGTACAGAATCTGTGAGTGAGCAGTGTGAAACTCCCCATAAAACATCATTAATTAGAAATCCTATTAAGAAATATAAGCGGGGCAGTGCAAGGCTTGGGTGTCATAAAAACTCGAGCAGTTAGTCATCCGTCTTAGTGGTTTTACAGCATTAGCCACCCGGTTTCATACCAAGGAAGATTTAGAACAGGATACACAGAAAACTTCAACGCCCCGGAACATTTTCTGTATTTGTCCTGATATTGAAGTACACAGACTGTAATTTAGGTATTCTAGCACCTTGCATTACCCCCATGCAAGTATTTTAAATAATATACCGTATATACTCGAGTATAAGCCTAGGGTGGGCAATACACCTGCTACTCTCTAATCTCATCAATAAAATGTCCAGTAGTCTCCCCTTATGAATAAAATGTCCAGCAGAGTGGCCCCATTAATATAATAATCAACAGAGTGCCCCCATTAATGTAATGTCCAGCAGAGTGCCCCCATTAATGTAATGTCCAGCAGAGTGCCCCCATTAATGTAATGTCCAGCAGAGTGCCCCCATTAATGTAATGTCCAGCAGAGTTGCCCCATTAATGTAATGTCCAGCAGAGTTGCCCCATTAATGTAATGTCCAGCAGAGTTGCCCCATTAATGTAATGTCCAGCAGAGTGCCCCCATTAATGTAATGTCCAGCGGAGTGCCCCCATTAATGTAATGTCCTAGAAATAGGACTCCAATCCATTGACCTTCTTTAATTGTATATGACAATCTTTTTTGATGCAGTTGCGCTTTCGATATGTTGCACTAATGGCCTGTCAACATACAGACTACTATGGGTAGTAATATGGGTATCCCTCAGGACTACTACTACCGCCACCGTATGGTTTTCTATAGGTTCTCTCATACCATAAACACCATTAAATAGTTACTGTGGATGGTATGTATGCCCTCCGCCTGGGGGCAAGCCTTACACAGCCCCTTAGTAATTAGGCCGTGAAGCCTTAGAAATGCCAATTTTGACATTTTTCCTGCCCTTGGGTGCTACTAGAAATCTGCATTAGTTGTATTGTGCAGGTCCGGACATGAGAAGCCTTCTGGTCTGGAGTCCATCTAATGACAAAGTCACACCTGTTACAGTACGAGGAGCATCTGCACTGTCACTTTAGGACCACAGTAATGGAGAGGCTATCCCTGTAGTATAATAAGGAACTCCCCTCTTTTTACAGCCTAAATAATTTCAATAATAGTTTTATTTTCTTTATAGCCAATAGATATGTTAGGAATTTTAGCCCAATGTGGTGGCTAGGAGATACTGGGGTGGGGGAAGGGTTAATATGCTTAAAGTTTAGGGGTCAGTGATCCCGGGAACACTTGTGAGTGGTAGGAAAAACAAACTTTAGGACAGTGACATTGGGGGTGATCATTAAGCTTCCTTTTTCTGATTGGCGAGTTCATAGCTGTGAAGTCTGCAGAGCATCACGCCTGCAGATGTCCGCACTGAATGTCTGCGCCAAGCAGCGGGGCCTGGTTTCTATAGGCAGCCCAGTACATTATAGTATGGCTTCTCTGAGGAAAGTAGTGTATGACATAGCACATTGACCCCGTGTGTGTATGGCAGCCAAGTATTACACATTGTTAACTTTTAACTAGCGGGGCTTTCCAAAAAGAGAGATGATGGAAAGTAGCGGCTCATGTCTCAGTGATGTCACTATATTTAATTCTGCATGAAAATCCCTTGAAGGAACTGCCATATTGGATGCCACCCTGCTTTCCCAGAAATGGAGAAAACTATATTTAGGAGCTTCTGTCCACCATTTTATATTCTACTCCCCTATGGCTAATTGGTTAGAGTTCAGAATACAAAATGGCTGCTTGTAATGAACATCCGTAGTCCCCACAATTTCCCAAAATGTTAAATGTGTCTTTGTTCCTTCAGTAACCAATCATAGCACAGCTTTTATTATTTACAGTGCTCTTGAAAAATGAAAGCTGCTTTGTAATTGGTTGATAAAGGTTTCTGTCAGAATTAACATCATATCTGGCTTTTTTAAAACAACAAATCCTGACGGACCCAATTATAATATAATGGGGGTCCTTCAGGCCCTGTTGTTTTCTGACAGGGAATTATAAACAGAGGCACAGAGTAAGTGGGAACATAACCCAAGTTCTTGAGTTGGCCTCTTATTTTTCAATCACGAATAAGTGACCATTATAGTCACCCAATGCCTAGTTGTAATTGATACCACAATTTACTATTTCTGAGGCCCACAGGCCTACAAAAGACCCCTTCTAAGCTATACAATGATATGCTAAGTGGCTTCCATTTTTGTAGCCATAATGGCGGCCATTTTGTTTACAAATTAAAAGAAGTAACTAAAATCTTAGGTACCTACATGCCCATATGCGATTTATAACATACACTATAAGCACAAAGTCTTACACTAGATCTAGAACCATCTGTTTACATCAGTAAATAACCTTGACACCCCACAGACCATAGTTCACACAGACCTGTTTGCTTCTGCATGAACTTGTACATCTGTGCAGCATTGCATGTTCAGAATTCCTACCCAATAACCTAGAACATATTTATGGTACCTATTATCGCCCCGGGCTTTGTATATATAATTATTATGTGTGATTTCCAAAGACTTTGCTATACAATAGGTATTGTGAGAGAGGTACGATGCGTTCCAGCCTCCCACCCTAAATGCGTTGCCTATTGTCAGCTGATGTGGAGACAGGTAGGGCACCATTATTATCTGTATGTTTTGGCTGTAAAATCACAGCAGCTTAAGATATTAAAGCTTTGTAAAGGTCTGTCAGGAAGAAGCTTGCTCCTCTGTTCTTTGTCATAAAGAGCAGCCCTTAATTTTTTATGGCACTGATGCTTTCCTATTGCGGCCTGGGTTTATTAACACTCTGACTACCAAATACATGATAAGCATCCTTCATGAGGTAAATTATACTTAGACTATATCATATTTACACAAATTGGTCTTAAAATGGCTACCGCTTAAGTCGCCCTTACTCATGGCCACCATGATGAATGAATAACTGATTGAACTGAAGTATAGAAATGTCCTTTTCATGTCTTTTGTCCATTGTAGTTCTTTTAGGCATCATCATACTCAGGCGACCTACCTCTATGGCGTCCATAAACCCTCATTTCTTGAAGGGATTTTTCCAGCTTTCCAAGATGCAGATATTTGAGATTTCAATTATAAAATTTCAAATTGATTTCAAGATCTCTGCTTGCTGTCATATCGTGGACCATTTTTATTGTTTACATCCTGGTCATGTGATGGGGCATAATGCTGCTCTGTTATCTGGACTGTGTGTCCGGCATATGACCAGGACCGTCTACTAGCCACCTGACTGCAAGCAGAGATCTTACAAAGGAAGAAAAATGCATTCAGAAACTACCTTGGAAAACTATTTGTAACTTTTCATTTGTTTTACCAAAACTGGAATACAGCCCTGAGTATACTTATGTTAGGGTTAGGCTTATCAATAGGGTTAATGCCGCCGCTGTGTACATGAAATATAGCTGATCCCCATGTCCATTGTAGACAAAGCCGGAATCCTCCTTTACCAAACACCACGGGGAGTTGCTGCAGGGTCTGAATAACCACTTACAAATGTGTAGCCATGTTTGCTTCATCTTGTGTTTGAAGACGAGAGACATTTGGCAGAAGCTGTCACATGTATTAAGCCACTCATGAAAGTACAACGGGCAGGGTGCCAGGACATACTGCAGGGTGCGAGGAAGCACTTAATGAAAAATCAAGTCACCAAAAAGTCTGCGAACTGCGGGATAAATATTAATTCCTGGACCCCTGCAATGTGATGGGAAGATATGATCTGGGCTCAGAAAACTTGTACCTAAGGGCCCTGCCTGTTGGAGGGGTGAAGTTTACCTCATCTGTATTTATTTAGGTTCAAATTTAAGGGGGGCTGCAACCCTATTTTGGGCAACACTTCATAGTGCTTGTGCCACACCCAGTGCGTAATTACATCCATTCCCCACAGTTTGGCCGCAAAGACCGGGATGAAGCTCAGCGCTGGCAGCTGTATTATTACACCCACCCCACATAAAAATAAACTTGGGGCTCCCAGGGGAGTGAAGAGTTCCAGGGTCTGACCCCTTACTCAGCTATTAGATGTGGGATGCTGGAGATTACAGTGTTATTACTGCATTGCACTGTATGCGTGACCCCCAATAGCGGCGCCTTGGCCTGTTTATATGAACCCCAGGCTTCTGTGTGGATGAGTCTGTGCCAGTCCAGCACTGCTACATACATTAGGTGTTGACACATGGTGATACTGAATGGTGTCATGTACTTGTTCAGTGCATGCAGCCGCCTGACCCATTACCATTGGCCTGCTTTTGGCCCGGCAGCTTCTGAGTAATCGTGGGTGTTGGCCTAGGCTAGTTACAAAATCCTGTACTTGTCATATTAGCCGACTTCCTTTCCTTCAAGTACCACAACTACCCGGCAAACTCCCTGAAACTCCTCCAGAACCCTTCTAGGGGGTCTAATCTATGTTCTTGGGATAAAGTAATTTTCCCAGAATGGGAAATATACTGATTTCAATTTGCTTACTTGGCAACACTATCCTCTGTAAAATTGCTCCCAGTTGTTTTTGTGTGGGCAGATTAGACAATGGTCCCTATAATGAATCGTAAAAGCAGCCATGAATACAATCCATAAAATTTTAGGTGGCTCTGGAGCCCGGCTCATGACTTTCCAAATTTGTCAATAGAAAACAATGCAAAAAGTTACAAAACTTGCATTGGCCTTATCCAACTTTTCTTAAAGGGGTTCTCCACAGCTAGGATGGGATATTGCAATACTAGCCATATACAATCTGTATCATTTAGTGTTTTTGTTAGAACCCTGAACAAATCTATATACTTAATGGGAACCTCCCCAGCAATATGGGGCCATAAACAACCAGCTTAACTGTCCAAAATCTGTGTATAGTAAGCCTGCCTAAGAAAACGCCCCAATACTAGCTCAAGGAAGAAACTTTATCTGAGAACTAAACATGCACCAAAAAGTTGTGACAGGGGAGAACATCAGACTCCTATTTCCATTAACAGCCAATAAGATTCTGGCTCTACCTTCTAATGTGCCCCTTGGAACATAAAAGAAACAATATCATTGGATGCAAAGAGTAATTGATTAATTTTTCTCTTGCCAACATAGGGTACAATCACATGTGGCGTTTAACACATAAGTTTCAAAATGCAATGAAACAGCTGTAAACATTTGCGTTACATCGTGTTAATGGTTGTGTTTTGTAAATGCAAATGTTAAAATCAATTTAATTAGGCAAATCTCTCTTCAGCTGTTTAATTGCGTTCTGAAAAGCCACATGTGAATACACCCTCATAAATATTTAATCTATCAAAACATTTTGGATGATTTATTTGGGCTAGTAAGCCATAACATATGGACCTAAATATGTAAGGCTGCGTTCAAAATATGGGAGTATTATAGGGGATGCATATGATAAGATCCCTAAATTTATCCTAAGGGTGATGCCACACATGGCGTTTTGGTCCGTTTTTAAGCATGTGTTTTCAGTCCATTTAAAAACGGCTGCGTTTTGGACCGTTTTCCATGCGTTTGGCTGCTTACAACCTGTTTATCTATTAAGATAATTGGGAAAAACAGTCAAAAACGGATGTGTTTTTAAACGGACTGAAAATGCATGCTTAAAAACGGACCAAAAACGCCATGTTTGGCATCACATGGGTAATATGCCTATTACCTGATTATATGTCATAGAAAACGATGGCCCCAGTCTGGATGAGAAGAACAGTAAGGAAGGGTATTGGTTAACCCCGACCTCTCCAGTGAATGCCTGGAGAGAAGAGGGTGCCATGGGTTATCAGCGGCGTTATGGGTATGTATTGTAAATAATATATATATAACACTGTGAAGGGATCTGCTGCTTTAGGGTTAAGTGTGAGAGGTGAAAAAAAGATCACTAAATCCTTATATATACACAGCGTCTATGTCAGCTGCAGAAATGGGAATAGAGTCGATAAGTGCAAAGTAATAAGGTCTACTGTTCTCTGATATCAGCCACTTTGGTAGATACTATGATTATGATCAGAGTTCCTCCCTACTATTTGCATACATAAGTGTGACTGATGCTAGCGGCAATATTCTAAACATATCCCTTTAAGAGGAAGAAGTCTCTGTATATTTGCATTGTAAGCCAAATACCTTCTACATACACTACCCTCCACACCTGGCACTGCCGGCGGCGACCCCATGCATAGAGGGGGTTAATTCTAGCCATTGTGGTCCCAGCCCCAGATGTGCAGTAATATGTATTAATAGAAAGCAGCAGTGGTGTGCAGCGCCAGGCCCTGAGTGTCAGCTTTGTACATCATCCAGGCTGCCTCCTCTGCACAGCCGGCCTGCGCTGTGTGTGGGACGGACACAGAAGGACCCTCTGTGCTGTGTGTGTAGGTATGTGCCGCTCTGGACACCGCACTGCCATTGTGTGTATCTGGATGTGAGGTGTACTTGTATACATGTCTGTATGGTGACAGTCATGTGTCCTGTGTAAACCACTGATAACACACTGCAGTATTGTACAGTATATTCTGATATCAATTTCATGGGTGGTCCATGAGTGAAGCCCCCAACCGGTCAGTACAATGACGCCGTTCCTATGCGCATATACAACAATCGGTGCAGAAGTCACCCATTTTACTAAGGATAACGCCGCTATCTCCTGGGGATTGTTGTCATCCTGTCCCCTCATCAGCCGTGTATTGTACAGTGTATAATCTGATTGTATATCTGTTTGTATAGCCAGATCACTCAGGCTGGGTCATTTACACACACAGCCATACACGTGAGATTTTGATCTGCATATAATTGGCAGATCCATCTGATTTGAGTAAAAATTGCTAGAAATCAGTGACCCATCTTGTCTATTAATAGAAACCATCGTCATCATCTGATGAACTTTATTGATGGAAGCTGGCAGACACATTTACCAATGAAGACTGATATTAGTCAGATAAAGCACCATATACCCGACCTACAGCGGTGACATCTGTGGACGTCACAGTACAATGTGCATCACATAAAGTCGCCACATCTGCATCTTGCGCTGACTTATCACCTACCCTGTACGTTTACTCCGTACGCTGGGTATATACGTATAGACACTATGTAAATAGCCGTATACACATGCAGAACATATGGTAAAAGGGATAAAATGAGCGTTACCTTGTGTCCCGGCACTGCGAGCAGCTCCAGGCAACCAAATGACATCCAGATGAGTGAAGTCCTGAAACTTTTTCTCCTCCTGTCTGAAGTTTGCTCTCCTCCTCCTCCTCCTCTTCTCCTAACACCTCTTAAGACGCCTTTGTCCGCTTAGACTCTTCCCTTCTAATTTTTTTTTTATCCTCTCGAAAGCTTTTTCTTTCTCTCCGTCCTGACTTTTTCTCCTGCCCCTTTTCCTTTATATTTTTTTTTCTTTCCTCCAGCCTCTACGCTCTTTCTGGCTGTGGAAGTGATAGTTTAGTTATTCCTATGCTATTTGCCTGGGGCAGGGAAGGCGTTCCTAGGACAGAGGCAGGACTAAGACTTCCCTCCAGTACCTTCGAAACCGGCTATTGGCTTGAATGACCCCCCCCCCCCCTCCCAATCTAAAGTAAAGTACTGTCCCACCTCCACCTTTCCACTGACCCCATAACTACATGCTGCCCAGAGGTGCAGCACAGTCCAATCTCGCATCACTAACCTTTCCATAACTTTCCAGTTTACACAGTACGACCTCCACGCGCCAGGCTGCAGGGAGACATAGACATTGCTTCACTGTCAATACATGGATAGTTTTATCTTATCTCCCAGAACCATCACACAGGGGATGAACTTTAACTAGCGCCATGCAAAATATAATCCGGGGTACATTACATACAGAGATAGGCAGGGGCTGCGTTTCCTGGTTATTTTCCAGATACTGGAACCTAAAATGCACTTGTTTGGGTACAAATAACCAGATAATTGGATGATAATGAGTATAATCCCATCAAAATTAGTTAAAAAATATATCAAAATCAATTCTCATAGCAGATGGGTTGCTACAGAGTAGACGATCCTCAAGTTCAAATTCCATCCTGTGCTACAATGTATCAATATCCGTAAAACGTGCCTGTCTGTAGTACAGACTGTTTAGCGTATAAAAATAAATTGGATACAATTGTAACAAACCCTCTGCTGTATCAATGTCACATTCACAGGTCCGAATTTTTCCTCAGATTTCTAGCAGTCATTTCCACAGACTTAGGCTACATGCACATTGCCGTGGCCCGCCGCACTGTAGCACGGCGGGCACACGGCAGCGTGCGGGGAGAGGAGGTGAGTGCAGCTCACCCCCGCCCTTCTCCATAGGCACATATGGAGAAGGGCGCCGTAATACGGGAAAAGATAGGACATGTGTACGATGCTGTCATCCCATAGAAGTGTATGGGGGACGTATATCGGCCATATATACGTCGGCCGTATATGTCCCCCATACATGTGTGTGAATGCAGCCTTAGAGTGGTGCCACACGTGGCGTTTTGAACCCATTTTTAGTCCGCTTTTAGTCATGCGTTTTCATTCAGTTTTTTTCAAAACGCATCCATTTTTGTCCAGTTTTCCCAATTATCCTAATTAAAAACGGGCAAAAACGGTTTTTAACGGACTGAAAACACATGACTAAAAACAGATTAAAAAATTTACCTCTCCGTGCGCCCATTGCCGGTCTATGGTGGTCGTATATACGCTCCCCAGCGGTCGTGTGAATGTAGCCTTAAATAGAATGACGTCCGTAGGCGTTCCGATTTTTTTCTGATGATGGGGAACCAGGTTTTTTGCCAGCTAATTTTTACAAAGCATCTGTTTTGTTTAAATTTTTACTTATGTATTATGTATTTTACGTATGTGAAAGAAGCGAATGCAGATACAATAGGAACAAAAAATATATGCATGTTTTTTTTTTTTTTTTGCAGACATGTCTGCGTGAATGACCTCTAAAACTGAGCTTGGCCTCTGCGTGTGAATTTGAAAGTTTCTATTTGGTGACAGCAAGCAGAAAACTTGCAGGTTCGTTCACATGTGGTGTTTGCATTGCGTTAACAAACGCAATGTAAACGCCCAGGGTCGGGCCTCACTGTATCAAGTGAAACACATGTGATCTTCAACAAGCACCCACTGTTTTGCATTGTGTATATGCAAAGCACCGGGTGCTGGTTACCGATCGCATGCGTTTTACTGGAAACACCGACGCAATCGGTTCAAGCCCTGACCGTGGGCGTTTGCATTGCGTTTGTAAATGCAATGCAAACGCCAAGTGTGAACGCACCCTGAAAAGAACGAGCAAGGAACGATATCAGAGTAATGTTTCATGATGTATTCTTATAGGGATAATCAGATCTTATAATGCCGCTAGGATATGCGTTCCCTCCTTTTAACATTAATGGATGGAGCTAAATTCAATATTTCTGCAGAATATAATGTATATATTGTGTATAATGTATATATTTCGCACAGATCAGACATGTGCAGCAGAGACGCGTCTGATAGGGAATATACAGGGATATAAGGAGTCGCTTTGTCTTGACGTTTTCTTATTGCAGCTGTAATACTCAGGGCTCCAGCGAATAAATTGAAATTGCAGATTTCCTCCCTGAGTTTCCGTCAAATAATTTTCCAGTAGGTTTGGCAGACATCCACAGAATTTCATGGAATTCTGTTAATATATCACCTGAAGTATTGACACGGCCTTAAATTGCTTGTACTCTTGGACAAATCTATAAAACGACCTGTTTTTCTGCTTTGGTCGGAGCGTTTCACCATATTCCGAAATACAGCTCAGCAATGGAGCATCAGGGTTAAAACAATAATGGACCAACCAGAAGAAAAGAGTCTGATTACTTCTACAGGAACAGCGCCCTCTTTACTTATGGGTGGTGTCTAGTATTGCAGCTCACCAGTTGTTGTTTTTTTTTTGTTCATCGGTTGATACAAAATATATCTTCATGCACCCTATTAGAGACTTAGGGACTTCTAATATAGAGGGTCTTCTACTCATGGTATAGATCTACAACCGAAACCAAATGTACCTGGAGCAGAAAGAAATCTATACAAACTGAGGATTGTCAAATACAAAAAAATATAATTTTTTTGCACATTCTTCTAAAAAAATCTATAAAATCAGTGCATGTCAATAAAACATAACAATTCTCAAAGACTAATAATAATCTTTATTTATATAGCGCCATCATATTCCGTAGTGCTGTACAAATCATAGGGGACACATAGAAATATAATATTACATTACAGAGTACAAACAGTCATATGGAACAATGGGAGTGAGGGCCCCGATCACAAGAGCTTACAGTCTAAAACAATGCAGATTTTTGATGCGGGTTGCGTATGGTGAGTCTGTACCTCCTGTTGCATCTGGAGGGGCTGCCCAATCTTTCATTACACAGACAATCCTTTGATTTAAATGGCCAAGATGTAATGCCTTATTTGTCCTGTGGAGGCGCTGTAGAGATACTTAGATTACAGCTGACTGTTTTTTCTTCTACATCAAGTTGGCTTTAACCAAAAGTGGAGAACCCCTTTAAATACGGGAATAAATCACAATACTAGAGTTGCCACCAAGAAATCTGTGGCACTGTAAAGAAAGTAAGACCTTTAAAGATATCCCTGGGGCTGACCTGTTTTTACTTCTGTATTTGGCCCCAGCGGCCTCTATATTTAATGCATTATGATGAATGAGCATTGCCTGGCACTGTATGCTTAGCATGTTCTATACCGGCACTGTATGCTTAGCATGTTCTATACTGGCACTGTATGCTTAACATGTTCTATACCGGCACTGTATGCTTAGCATGTTCTATACCGGCACTGTATGCTTAGCATGCTCTATACTGCCTGGCACTGTATGCTTAGCATGTTCTATACCGGCACTGTATGCTTAGCATGCTCTATACCGGCACTGTATGCTTAGCATGTTATATACCGGCACTGTATGCTTAGCATGTTCTATACCGGCACTGTATGCTTAGCATGCTCTATACTGCCTGGCACTGTATGCTTAGCATGTTCTATACCGGCACTGTCAGGGTTAGCGTTTCCTCTCCCTCCTTACTGGATTATGTTCCATGGTCCTGGGTCAGGCAAGTGGGTTAGGTCACTGTCTCCACCTTTTGACTTTGGCAGCCAGTGATGTGCTGTGAGATTTGTCACTCCAGCTGCTATAGAAATGATGTAGTATAAATATCTCATACCAGCTGTAGTGTGATACAGGGTTTGAAATGATCACATCACTAGTTACTGTAAATTATCACTTTACTTGTTGCTGTCTATGATGACATCACATGCTGCTGTATATGATGACATCACACGCTGCTGTATATGATGACATCACATGCTGCTGTATATGATGACATCACATGCTGCTGTATATGATGACATCACATGCTGCTGTAGCATCGTTGATATCACTCTGCTGATAGAATGTTACAAGTCATCACATCTGCATGGTACGGCACGAGCAACTTCATCATGCTGCGTAGTTATGACATCAGCATTCGTCTGTATAATCGATACATCACATGCTGCTGTATAGATGACATCACTGCGCTGGTACTATGCCACATGACATCACTATGCTGCTGTATTTTGAGGATTCTCACATGCGGCTTGCTATATGATGACATCACAGATAGCTGCTTCATCCTATGAATCGTTGTCACTTCTGCTGTCCTGTTTTCCATAGATGACAACGCACATCTGCTTGTCTATGATGACATCACATGCTGCTGTCTATGATGACATCACTGCCCGCTCCTTGGTACATCATATGCTCACTGTTGTGACATAATTCCTTACTGATGTGCCCTCGCTTGCCTTCTATGATGTACACGTGCTGCTGTCGTGGATATGACAGTCACCTGCGTGCTGTTACTGATGACAGTCACATCACGCTCTGTCTATGATGATCATCACATGCTGCTGCCTTATCTAGGGCTCGCTGTCTAGAGGAACATCACATGCCCTGTACTACATGAATGACATCACACATGACACAGGCTGTCTATACATACATCTGTCACATCTGCTGCCCCTGCGGCGATTTCACCTTCCAGCTGTGTCATGATGACATCACACCTCTGCGCTTGTTGCTAGGAACATCACACGCTGCTGTCTAGATGACCTCATCACATCTGCCTGTCTATTGAGACATCACATGCTCCTGTCTATGATGACATCACTATGCTCCTGTTATATGATTTCTATCCACATGTGCTGTCTATGATGATTCACTTCCTGCCTTCTGGATGACAACTTGCCTGCTGTCTATATGACATCCCACGCTGCTGTTTATGATGACATCACACGCTGCTGTCCTATGAGGACACTCAATCATGTCGTAGATGCTTGTGTCTATGAGACACTCACATGCTCCTGTCTATGATGACATCACACGCTGCTCTGTCTATGATACATCCACACGCTCTGTCTTGATGACATCACATGCTGCTGTCTATGGATGCATCACAATGCTGCTGTCTATGATGACATCTCTTGATTTGTGTAGAATTATTTCCTCTGTGTGTTTCTGATATCATCATTGCAGTGTGTGGGACATTGTGTAAGTGATCTATGACATCACTTGTTGCTCTATATGATGACATACGCTGCAGTATGTTGCATGGGTTCATATATAACAATAAAGATAGATATGTATTGCTCCTTTTCTCTTGTGGCAGCTTCAGATTGATTTCTATATGATCTGTTCACACTGTGCAGACAATGACATGATGAATTTATCCGCTCTGTGACTGCAACCGTGTGGACAGGTCCTAGCAGTGACTTAACCCTGGACATTGTTTGCCGGTAATACCTACATAATGATGATGATGCAAATGCCAGTGATGAGGCTCCTAGGACTGGTTGGTTGAGGATTCATCTCTAGTTTGAAGGACGGGGCGGGAGCCCACAAAGCATTACTGCAAGCAGATCCTCAGTCACATCTCACAGATTAATGAGTTTGAGCCATAAAAGTGGGTGAGCCCGAGGGAAGGGCCGCTCTCCTGCTGTAACCTGTAAATCTCCCGGGTGTCAGGATGCTGGGCCGTGACCTCCATATGTGGACCCTGGTGTACTGGCGGGTCACCATCATTAGTGACTGCGATTTCTGTGGGTGTTCGCCTGTCTGGCTGTCATTTCAAAGGCCTCGATAACTACGTTATTTGTATGGCTCGTGGCAGCTACCTGATACTATTAATTCCAACATATTACCTGGGTGAATAACCATCAATGTAATGTACCATCTCCATGACTGGTCAATTTCAACCTTTGTGTGTCTGTTTCCATGGACTAGGACTGTTGTGACACATGGGGTTATTCCATGCTTGAATACAAACCATATTTCCCTGACTGACAACTTTAGGGACTTCCACTGGCAGTGATTGTCATACCCCTCTCCCTTTCGGTCTAAATCCAAATTGACAAGTTTTTATGGAGGAAAACCATAAAAACACGGACGATATACCATGCAGATGTTGCCCCTTGGTCGTCGGACGTAGTACCTCAAGTGACGCTGCGCACGAGGATGTAGGTCATCCTGTCACATCCTAATTATAAGAGCGACTTGTTCCCCTTCAGCAAAATTAAATGAATTCGTCAGACGCAGGCTGATTCTTGCCAGATACTAAAGTGACATTTCTGGACCGGCAGGACCTGTTTCTGTGTGTTTGTCAGGGACAGCAGGTGTAACACGTGTTTGTCCGGCGTGCTGACACATACAACAGGTGTGGGATGGGGGGGGCTTTGGCTCACGACAAAGAAAGAAGAATTTTATCTGATGTCTAAGATAAGGATCTTACCACTTCTGTCACGTATGTAGAATAAATAGAGCTCACCACTTATCTGTACAAAAGAGAACTCGCTGCCAGGTCCTGAGCTGGGAAGGCAAAAAAATAAGTTAATAGTAAAAATTGTCCGACATGCAAGGCTTATTCAGTTTATAGAGCGGCTTTCTTTAGGGAAGAGGTGAGCTTTAATTATGATGGGGTAAGGGGTGTCTAATACCATAAGTAATGACCAAAAAGGGAGTATATTGACAACCTCATCAGTATACTGTAATGATTATAGTGCAAATGGTGACTGTCCACGTTTTGACAATTATTGCCTATTCGTGATAATGGGTCCAGATTTACTACCAGTCCAGCTGATCCAGCGGCGGGTTCCCGCTCTGATGTTCGGGCCGGCCTGATTCATAGGTCCGGGCGCCGAGTGCATGGGTCGCTTCTCTAGGCAGGTCGTCGCTGCGTTTGATCATGCTTTTAGGACAGTGTCCGGAGTCGAGGTCATCTTCAATTTTTTGGTGAGTTCGTTCTGAGTCACTTCTTGTTTTTTACACGATCACTCCAGTGTTCCGACGGCATGGGCCCCGATTTCCGTGCGCATGGCCCTGCATACACCGAAGCGCCACAATCCGACGCGTGCGCCAAAAACCGTGTCAATTCGCTGCAACGATGAAAAAAAGCGTTTTCGGGCCCTGAGTAAATGACCCAGAATACTCAGTAAATTGGGGGGGGAGGGGGGCTTTCTGCTGAGGTCAGATCATATTCCGAGCCTGTTGGAGGAGTGGTTATAAGGGAAGTCTCTCTGAGGGGACCAGACCTGTCACGCATTAGATAGACAACTCATCGATGTGAATGGCAGTGTGCAAGCTTCATTCTCCGTGGGGCGGCGCTACGGTAAATGAACATTGTTAGCCATATACCTAAGAGTATAGTATATATCGTCATCTACCTCCCAGACATGCACCCTTTGTGGCTCAAAAGTATGACGGGAGTAGAATCTGCTGATGACATCACAGCTGAGCCATTCTTCTTGTATGAACAAATGGGACGGCCTGTTGGATAGACACCCCACTCATCTGAAAGGGTAATATAATGTTTTGAACATTGAATATACAGGTACAAATAAAAATAGGATTCACCTCCACTATAAATAGTAAAAGGTAACAAAAAAATAAGCCGCTCACCCAACCTTCAGACCGTCTTGGCCGTACTCTCACTGTGGCGATGTCTGGTGCTCGGAAAAGGCGAACCATAGCCATGTAGCATAAGTGAAACAACGTGGAACGGCACAGCAACGAAACACTCCACAGGTAAATGCCAAATTCTTCTTCTTATTGAATAAAATTCAAACAACATGAGGAGACAACAACGGTGACGCTTTCGACGGTTACCCGTCTTACTTAACCAGAATTGAATATACAGGTGGTCGGAAAGTATTCAGACACCTTTACATTTGTAACTCTTTGTTTTTGCAACCAATTGTAAGATCAAAAATGTTTGCTCATAATGTGCACTCTGCACTCTAGACAGAAAAAAACAGAAATGTAGAATATTTTACTACTTTATTAACAAGAAAAATGAATATATCCCATGGTGATAAGTATTCAGCCCTTGTCTGATATTCATATTTAACTCACATGTTTCCATTCTTCTGATCCTCCTTGAGATGGTTCTACTCCTTTATTGCAGTCCAGCTGTGTTTAATTAAACTGATTGGACTTGATTGGGAAAGGCACACACATACCTATATAAGACCTCACAGCCCACATGCATGTCAGAGCACATGAGATAATGAGGTCTAAGGACTGCCAGGAGCTCAGAGACAGAATGTGGCAAAAGACGATCTAGCCAAGGTTACAAATAATTTCTGCAGAACCAAGGTTCCTAAAAGCACAGCGGCCTCCATAATAAGATCCTCTGTCTTGATGAGACAAGATTGAACTTTTGGTGTTAATTCTAAGCAGTATGTTTGTAAAAACACACGCTCTGCTCAACCTGCCACATACAGTCCTACAGTGAAACATTGTGGCGGCAATTAAGGAAGATGATGGCGTTTAGTACAAGAGTATCCAGGATGATATGCTTGGGACCGTCATCACCTTAGTCTCGGCCAAAGGGCACCTCCAACAGGCAATACCCTAAGCACACAGCTAAAATACACAGCAGAGCGACTTCAACTCTTGACCATTCCTGATGACCCAGCCAGAGCCCGGACCTAAACCCAAGGGAGCATTGCTGAATACTGGAAAATGGCTTCCACCACATTCACCATCCAACCGAGGGAACTGGAAGGATCTGTAGACCCACTGTATATAACTGAGCCTAATGATTGAGAATCTATTCACACTTCGTGCTCACTGTGGCCAAAAGACAGCCGGTGGAGAATAGGGGGGGGGGGACGACGCGTTTCACCCCTGCCCTTACCATATAGCCGCCCCATTTTTGGTGCGGTGAGACACGTTATGCTCACTGACTGCACCATGCATGTGTACATACACCCTCTAGGCAGCCGTGAGATAACTACCGTTTTGCAGCTGGCCCACCGGTGTGCCATGGACCTAGTCAGGAGGCAGTTGTACGCATTAGATGCTTGGCCTGCACTTGCAAATCAAAAGACTTGACCGAAATTCACTGTAATGACAATTATAGTTTTATGCAACATTTAGGATCAAGATTAAGAAAGGGAAGGGCATTTGTCATATTATATTTCCCTTCCTAGAATTGGGGCCATGGTGCATTGTATTTGCTCCTTGATAGTGTGTACCATCATTCAAACCATATTTCCACATTACTGAAAGTCAAACTCCTTCCTTACAAAGACAAAACACCGGCCTCTGAATCATCTGTACAGAGAAGGTAGACTAAACTGACCTTTACACAGGAGATAACTCCACTTTCTGACATTTGTATCGAAATAGTGAGTGAGAGAGACGGTACAGGCCTATAGGTCAGACGTCAAGGTGTTTAGGCTCTGTTCACACCACAGTCCCACCACTTCTGTCCAGTAGTAAGCAGGCTGTAGAAAGCATGACAGCCATGATGTCACTGGGGGTTTACCCAGCTTTCCTATACTTCTCAGCAGAACTAATATGTATACCTTGTTGCGCAGAATTGTATGACATCTTCCTCCTATGTTCATAAATCTGTGCTGCAATTCATTTACAATGGACTTTCTAATAAAATCATATTAAGATTTTATTCATAAAATGCAAGAAATGTCATAGCACAATGCTTCTTTTACCAATTACTTCCACACTCTTTCAGCTCAATTCCATCTTGCTAGAAAGACATACAGCTCCCAGAGATGGCAGATTATATGAAAGTCTCAGGAGAGGGCAGATGGGAAAGATGCTGAAAAATAAGAGTTACATGTCATGTAATGCCCCAAAACAGGACTAATGCTTATGTACACACACTGGAATATTGATTTCTGCAGAGTTTGTTGAAAGAGGGTAAAATTAAGAGGTTAATTTTTATTGACCCAATTCCAATGGTCAATTTCTTCACTGACCCCATTATGTCAATGGGTGCATCGGGCTCTTAACAGGTCGGATCTCAGATATGTAATATTTTTTCACAGCTTTTGTATATCAAGGACATTTTTGTGACTAGAGCCTTACAACAGAACACAGGGTTCAACTTCCTAAATTCTGGTGGGCCATAGAGCTGGCACTCTATTTCCCACTGTTCAATACTTGGTATCCCATGGTGCTGTGCACCCTGACTGAGAGGATGATTTTATTTTGTAATGATTTTTATTTAAATTTTTATATAATACCATATATAAAAAAGACTATAATCTGTTTTCTACTTCCCTTTATTCTCTAAATCACATACGATAAATCACTACAACCGTTTATCTCACATGCCGCTTTTGAATATCTTACGTTAAGCAATTAAACACTAGAGAGATAACAATTATTTGCCTGAGATTGAATGAGAAAAAGGAAACTGAGACATATGGGACCCTAGTGTATGGGCCATAAGTATATTCATTATGGATGTTTGCTGATGGCCAGGCCTGGACTTTATACTGGAGACAAGATGGGTGTATGTGCATGTACTACAACTGACAGGGCCCTCATGGAGGGAAGCCTCTGCAGGCCAATAATGGGGTGTTTGCATGGATTGCTATGGTGGCTGTGCGCCATCTGGTATACATGTAAAAGTCAGTTTAGTATATATACCTAGTGTATAGGAGAGGCCTCTCCCCCGACATGTCACGTAGGGATGGGTCTTTTCTCTCTGAATACCAATCTGGGGACCCAGTAAACATACCGAACTAGAATGGCGTTCCTATGTGTTTTCACTGATCTGTAAGTGCAGACTTCTAATATAGAGGGTCTTCTACTCATGGTACAGATCTGACACCGAAACCAAATGTACCTGGCAGAAAGAATCTATACAAAACTGAGGATGTCAAATACAAAAAAATATATTTTTTTGCACATCTTCTAAAAAAATCATAAATCAGTGCATGTCAATAAAACATAACAATTTAAAGACTAATAATAATAATCTTTATTTATATAGCGCCATCATCCATATCCGTAGTGCTGTAAAATCATAGGGACACATAGAAATATAATATTACATTACAGAGTACAAACAGTCATATGGAACAATGGGAGTGAGGGCCCCGATCACAGAGCTTACAGTCTAAAACAATGCAGATTTTTGATGCGGGTTGCGTATGGTGAGTCTGTACCTCCTGTTGCATCTGGAGGGGCTGCCCAATCTTCATTACACAGACATCCTTTGATTTAAATGGCAAGATGTATGCCTTATTTTCTGTGGAGGCGCTGGTAGAGATACTTAGATTACAGCTGACTGTTTTTTCTTCTACATCAAGTTGGCTTTAACCAAAGTGGAGAACCCCTTTAAATACGGGAATAAATCACAATACTGAGTTGCCACCAAGAAATCTGTGGCACTGTAAAGAATAAGACCTTTAAAGATATCCCTGGGGCTGACCTGTTTTACTTCTGTATTTGGCCCCAGCGGCCTCTATATTTAATGCATTATGATGAATGAGCATTGCTGCACTGTATGTAGCAGTTCTAACCGGCACTGTATGCTTGCATGTTCTATACTGCACTGTATGCTAACTGTTCTATACCGGCACTGTATGCTTAGCATGTTCTATACCGGCACTGTATGCTTAGCATGCTCTATACTGCCTGGCACTGTATGCTTAGCATGTTCTATTACCGGCACGTATGCTTAGCATGCTCTATACCGGCACTGTTAGCTTAGCATGCTCTATACCGGCACTGTATGCTTAGCATGCGCTATACCGGACTGATGCTAGCATGTCTTTACGGCACGTATGACTTAGCATGTTCTATACGGCTCTTATGCTTAGCATGTTCTACCGGCACTGTATGCTTAGCATGTTCTTACCGGCCTGTATTAGATGCTCTATACTGCCGGCAGCTGTATGTTAGCATGTTCTATACCGGCACTGTATGCTTAGCATGTTCTATACGGCACTGTATGCGTAGCATGCTCTTAACTGCCTGGCACTGTATGCTTAGCATGTTCTATACGGCACTGTATGCTTAGCATGCTTCATACCGCACTGTTGCTTAGCATGTTCTACGCAGTATGCTTAGCATGTTCTATACCGAACTGTATGCTAGCATGTTCTATACCGCAATGTATGCTTAGCATGCTCTATACCCGGACTGTATGCTTAGCATGTTCTATACCGGCCACTGTATGCTAGCATGTTCTATACCGGCACTGTATGCTTAGCATGCTCTATACCGGCACTGTATGCTTAGCATGTTCTATACCGCACTGTATGCTTAGCATGTCTATACCGGCACTGTATGCTTAGCATGCTCTATACTGCCTGGCACTGTATGCTAGCATGTTCTATACCGGCACTGATGCGTAACATGTTCTTACCGGCACTGTATCTTAGCATGTTCATTACCGCACTGTATGCTTAGCATGCTCTATTACTGCCTGGCACTGTATGCGTAGCATGTTCTATACGGCACTGTATGCTTAGCAGGTATTTACGGCACTGTATGCTTAGCATGTCTATACCGGCACATGTAGTGCTTAGCATGTTCTATTACCGGCACTGTATGCTAGCATGCTTATAACTGCCTGGCACTGTATACTTAGCATGTTCTATACCGCACTGTATTGCTTAGCATGTTCTATACCGGCACTGTATGCTTAGCATGTTATATACCGGCAAGTATGCTTAGCGTTCATTACCGGCACTGTATGCTTAGCATGTTCTATACGGCACTGTATGCTTAGCAGTTCATACCGGCACGTATGCTTAGCATGCTTCTATACTGCCGGCACTGTATGCTAGCATGTTCTATACCGGCACTGATTAGCATGCTTATACTGGCACTGTATAATAGCCTGTTCTATACCGGCACTGTATGCTTAGCATGTTATTATACGGCACTGTATGCTTAGCATGTTCTATACCGGCACTGTATGTTAGCAGTTAATACAGGCACTGTATGTAGCATGATTCTATACCGGCACGTATGCTTAGCATGTTCTATACCGGCCCTGTATGCTTAGCATGCTCTATATGCCTGCACTGTATGCTTAGCATGTTCTATACCGGCACTGTAGAGAGCATGTTCTATACCGGCACTGTATGCTTAGCATGTTCTATACCGGGACACTGTAGCTGTAGCATGTTCTATACCGGCACTGTATGCTTAGCATGCTCTATCCGGCACTGTATGCTTAATAGTCTTACCGCTTATGTTCATACCGGACTGTATGCTTAGCATGGAATACCTGCCTGCACTGTATTAGCATGTTCTATACGGCACTGTATGCTTGGCATGTTCTATACCGGCACTGTATGCTTAGCATGTTCTATACCGGCACTGTATGCTTAGCATGCTCTATACCGGACTGTATGCTTAGCATGTTCTATACCGGCACTGTATGCTTAGCATGCTCTATATGCCTGGTACTGTATGCTTAGCATGTTCTATACCGGCCTGTATGCTTAGATGCTCTATACTGCCTGGCACTGTATGCTTAGCATGTCTCTATACTGCTGGCACTGTATGCTTAGCATGTTCTATACCGGCACTGTATGCTTAGATGCTCTATCGACCGGCAGTATGCTTAGCATTTCAACGGCACTGTATGCTTAGCATGTTCTTATACCGGCATGTATGCTAGCATGTTATACCGGCACTGTATGCTTAGCATGTTCTATACCGGCACTGATGTTAGCATGTTCTATACCGGCACTGTATGCTTAGCATGCAATGCTGCAGGGCACTGTTGCTTAGCATGTTCTATACCGGCACTGTTGCTTACTGTTATACCGGCACTGTAGTTAGCATGCTATACTGCCTGGCACGTATGCTAGCATGTTCTATACCGGCATGTATGCTTAGCAGTGTTCTATACCGGCACGTATGCTTAGCATGTTCTATACCGGCATGTATGCTTAGCATGCTATATACTGCCTGGACGTATGTTAGCATGTTCATACCGGCACTGTAGCTTAGCATGCTCTATACTGCCTGGCACTGTATGGCTTACATGTTCTATCAGCACGTGCTTAGCATGTTCTAACCGGCACTGTATGCTTAGCATGCTCTATACTGCCTGGCACTGTATGCTTAGCTGTCATACCGGCACTGTTATGCTTAGAGGCTCTTACTGCTGGCACGTATGTTAGATGTTTATACCGGCACTGTCAGGGTTAGCGT
Source organism: Engystomops pustulosus (assembly GCA_019512145.1). Classification (NCBI taxonomy): domain Eukaryota; kingdom Metazoa; phylum Chordata; class Amphibia; order Anura; family Leptodactylidae; genus Engystomops; species Engystomops pustulosus. The sequence goes on along the minus strand of CM033648.1, from coordinate 3,560,824 downwards.
TTCCTCTCCCTCCTTACTGGATTATGTTCCATGGTCCTGGGTCAGGCAAGTGGGTTAGGTCATGTCTCCACCTTTGACTTGGCAGCCAGTGATGTGCTGTGAGATTTGTCACTCCAGCTGCTATAGAAATGATTAGTATAATATCTCATCCAGCTGTAGTGTGAACAGGGTTTGAATGATCACATCACTAGTTACTGTAAATTATCACTTTACTTGTTGCTGTCTATGATGACATCACATGCTGCTGTATATGATGACATCACACGCTGCTGTATATGATGAAATCACACGCTGTGTAATGATGCATCACATGTGCTGTATAGATGACATCACATGCTGCTGTATATGATGACATCACATGCTGCTGTATATGATGATATCACATGCTGCTGTATATGACGACATCACATGCTGCTGTATGACGACATCACATGCTGCTGTATATGATGACATCACATGCTGCTGTATATGATGACATCACATGCTGCTTGTATATTATGCCATCACATGCTGCTGTATTGATGTGACATCACATGCTGCTGATATGTATGATATCACTGTGCCTGTTATATGATGACATCACATGCTGCGGTCTATGATGAGCATTGCTGCGTCTATGATGACATCACATGCTGCTGTCTATGATGACATCACTGCTTGTCTATGATGACATCACATGCCCTGTAATGATGACATCACATGCTGTGTCTATGATGTGTCACTTGCTGCCTTCTATGATGACAACTGCTGCTGTCTATGATGACATCACACGCTGCTGTTTATGATGACATCACACGCTGCTGTCTATGATGACATCACATGCTGCTGTCTATGATGACATCACATGCTGCTGTCTATGATGACATCACATGCTCCTGTATATGATGACATCACATGCTGCTGTCTATGATGATGTCACTTGCTGCCTTCTATGATGACAACTTGCTGCTGTCTATGATGACATCACACGCTGTGTTTATGATGACATCCACGCTGCGTCTATGATGACATCACATGCTGCTGTCTATGTGACAACATGCTTCCTGTCTATGATGACATCACATGCTCCTGTATATGTGACATCACATGCTGCTGTCTATGATTATGTCACTTGCTGCCTTCTATGATGACAACTTGCTGTTCTATGATGACATCACATGCTGCTGTCTATGATGACATCAAACGCTGCTGTCTATGATGACATCACATGCTCCTGTCTATGATGACATCACACGCTGCTGTCTATGATGACATCACACGCTGCTGTCTATGATGACATCACATGCTGCTGTCTATGATGACATCACATGCTGCTGTCTATGATGACATCTCTTGATTTGTAGAATATGATTTCCTCTTGTGTTTCTGTATATCAGTCATTGCAGTGTGTGGGGACATTGTGTGAAGTGATCTATGACATCACTTGTTGCTCTATATGATGATATGTGCTGCAGTATGTTGCATGGGATTCATATATACAATCATATAAGATGAATATGTAATTGCTCCTTTTCTCTGTGGGCAGCTTAGATTGATTTCTATATGATCTGTTCACACTGTGCAGACAATGACATGATGCATTTATCCGCTCTGTGACTGCACCGTGTGGACAGGTCCTAGCAGTGACTTACCTGCGGATCATTGTTTGCCTGTAATACCTACATAATGATGATGATGCAAGATGACAGTGATTGAGGCTCCTAGGACTGGTTGGTTGAGGATTCATCTTCTAGTTTTGAAGGACGGGGCGGAGGCCCACAAAGCATTACTGCAGCAGATCCTCAGTCACATCTCACAGATTTATGATGTTTGAGCCAATAAAAGTGGGTGAGCCCGAGGGAAGGGCCGCTCTCCTGTCTGTAACCTGTAAATCTCCCGGGTGTCAGGATGCTGGGCCGTGACCTCCATATGTGGACGCCTGGTGTACTGCGGCTGTCACCTCATTAGGTGACTGCGATTATCTGTGGGTGTTCGGCCTGTCATGGCTGTCATTTTCAAAGGCCTCGATAACTACGTTATTTGTATGGCTCGTGGCAGCTACCTGATACTATTAATGCTCATACATATTACCTGGGTGAATAACCATCAAGTGTAATGTACCATCTCCATGACTGGTCAAATTTTCAACCTTTGTGTGTCTGTTTCCATGGACTAGGACTGTTGTGACACATGGGGTTATTCAGTGCTTGAAATACAAACCATATTTCCCTGACTGACAACTATTAGGGACTTACCACTGGCAGTGATTGTCATGACCCCTCTCCCTTTCAGGGTCTAAATCCCAAATTGACAAGTTTTTTATGGAGGAAAAACATAAAAACACAGGGACGATAAACCATGCAGATGTTGCCCCTTGGTTGGATTCGGACCTAGTACCTCAAGGTGACGCTGCACGAGGATGTAGGTCGGATCCTGTCTACATCCTAATTATAGAGCGACTTGTTCCACTTCAGCAGAAATTAAATGAATTTCGTCAGACGCAGGCTGATTCTTGCCAAGTATCTAAAGTGACATTTCTGGACCGGCAGGACCTGTTTCTGTGTGTGTGTCAGGGACAGCAGGTGTAACACGTGTTTGTCGGCGTGCTGACACATACAACAGGTGTGTGGAGGGGGGGCTGTGGCTCATCACAAAAGAAGAAATGATTTATCTGATGTCTATAGATAAAGGATCTTAACACTTCTGTCACGTATGTAGAATAAATAGAGATCCACCACTTATCTGTACAAAAGAGAACTCGCTGCCAGGTCCTGAGCTGGGAAAGGCAAAAAAAATAAGTTAATAAGTAAAAAGTGTCCGACATGCAAAAGCTTATTCAGTGTATAGAGCGGCTTCTTTGTAGGGGAAGGGGTGAACTTTAATTATAGATGGGGTAAGGGGTGTCTAATACCGTAAGATGACCAAAAATGGAGTATATTGACAACTCATCAGTATATGTAAAGGATTATAGCTTAAAGGGACTGTCCAGTTTATGACAATTAGTGAATAATGGGGCAGATTTACTTACCCGGACCAGTCGCGATCCAGCGGCGGGTTCTCCGACGCTGATTCGGGTCCGGCCGGGATTCAGTAAGGTCCGTGCGCCGATATCCACTAGGTGTCGCTGCTGCGCCGAGGTCCGCTGGAGTTCACCGGAGTTCACCTTCTATTTCTTGGTGCAGGTAAGTGCGTGTCAAGCAACACTTTTTTTTAAAAAATACCGTAATTTTTCCGAATCTGTCGGGTTTTCCGACGGCCACGGCCCCCGATTTCCGTTGCATGCATGCTGGCGCCGAAGCGCCACAATTCGATTGTGTGCGCCAAAAATCCGGGTCAATTCCCCGCAAATCGGAAAAATTCCGGAAACCCGACGAAAAAAAGTGATTCGGGCCCTTAGTAAATGACCCCCAATGAGTCAGTAAATTGGGGGGGGGGGCTTTCTCTGTTCAGGATCTATATTTCCGAGCCTGGTTGAGGAGTGGTTATAAGGAGAGTCTCTCTCTGGAGGACCAGACCTGTCACGCATTAGATAGACTTCCGATCGATGTGAATGGCCATTGTGCAATGCTTCATTTCTCCTGTGGCGGCGCTACAGGTAAATTGAACATTGTTAGCCATATACCTAAGAGTATAGTATATATAGTCAGTCATCACCTTCCCTAGACATGCACCCTTGTGCTCAAAAGTATGACGGGAGTAATCTGCTGATGGACATCACTAGCTGAGCCATTCTCTTCTTGTATGAACAAATGGACTAGGCCTGTTGGATATGACACCCCCACTCATCTGAAAGGGTAATTAATGTTTTGAAACCATTGAATATACAGGTACAAATAAAAATAGGATTCACCTCCACTATAAATAGTAAAAGGTAACAAAAATAAAGCCGGCTCACCCAACCTTCAGACCGTCTTGGCCGTACTCTCACTGTGGCGATGTCCTGGTGCTCGGAAAAGGCGAACCATAGCCATGTAGCATAAGTGAAACAACGCGGAACCGGCACAGCAACGAAACACTCCACAGGGGTAATATGCCAAATTCTTCTTCTTTATTGAATAAAATTCAAACAACATGAGGAGACAACAACGGTTGACGCGTTTCGACGGTTACCCGTCTTAATCTTAACCAGAATTGAATATACAGGTGGTACGGAAAGTATTCAGACACCTTTACATTTGTAACTCTTTGTTTCATTGCAACCAATTGGTAAGATCAAAAAATGTTTGCTCATTAATGTGCACTCTGCACTCTAGACAGAAAAAAACAGAAATGTAGATATTTTTACTACTTTATTAAACAAGAAAAAATGAAATATCCCATGGTGATAAGTATTCAGACCCTTTGCTGATATTCATATTTAACTCACATGTTTTCCATTTCCTTCTGATCCTCCTTGAGATGGTTCTACTCCTTCATTGCAGTCCAGCTGTGTTTAATTAAACTGATTGGACTTGATTAGGAAAGGCACACACATACCTATATAAGACCTCACAGCCCACAGTGCATGTCAGAGCACATGAGAATAATGAGGTCTAAGGGACTGCCCAAGGAGCTCAGAGACAGAATTGTGGCAAAGCACAGATCTAGCCAAGGTTACAAAATAATTTCTGCAGAACTCAAGGTTCCTAAAAGCACAGCGGCCTCCATAATAAGATCCTCTTGTCTTGATGAGACAAAGATTGAACTTTTGGTGTTAATTCTAAGCAGTATGTTTGTAAAAACACACGCTCTGCTCATAACCTGCCACATACAGTCCTAACAGTGAAACATTGTGGCGGCAATTAAAGGAAAGATGAATGCGGCTTAGTACAGAGATATCCAGGATGATATGCTTGGGACCTCAGTCACCTTAGTCTCGGCCAAAGGGTCACCTTCCAACAAGGCAATGACCCTAAGCACACAGCTAAAATAACACAGCAGAGACTTCAGAACATCTCTGTGACCATTCCTGACTGACCCAGCCAGAGCCCGGACCTAAACCCAAGGGAGCATTGCTGAATACTGGAAAATGGCTTCCACCAACATTCACCATCCAACCAGAGGGAACTGGAAAGGATCTGTAGACCCACTGTATATAACTGAGCCTAATGATTTTGAGAATCTATTCACACTTCGTGTGCTCACTGGGCCAAAAGACAGCCGGGTGGAGAATAGGGGGGGGGGGACGACCGCTTTTCACCCCTGCCCTTACCATATGAGCCGCCCCATTTTTGGTGCGGTGAGACACGTTGTGCTCACTGTACTGCTCCATGCATGTGTACAATACACCTCTATGGCAGCCGTGAGATAACTACCGTTTTGCAGCTGGCCCACGCGTGTCCATGGAGCCTTAGTCAGGAGGCAGTTGTACGCATTAGATGCTTGGCCTGCACTTGCAAAATCAAAAGACTTGACTGAAATCCACTGTAATGACATATTATAATGTTTTATGCAACATTTAGGATCAAGATTAAGAAAGGGAAGAGGCATTTGTCATATATAATGTTTCCTTCCCTAGAATTGGGGCCATGGTGCATTGTATTTGCTCCTTGATAGTGTGTACCTCAGTTCAAACCATATTTCCACATTACTGAAAGTCAAACTCTTCTTCCTTACAAAGACAAAACACCGGCCTTGTGTGAAGTCATCTGTACAGAGAAGGTAGACTAAACTGACCTTTATACAGGAGATAACTCCACTTTTCTGACATTTGTATTGAAATAGGGAGTGAGAGAGACTGATACAGGCCTATAGGTCAGACGTCAAGGTGTTTAGGCTCTGTTCACACCACGGTCCACCACTCTGTCCAGTAGTGAGCAGGCTGTATAAAGCATGACAGCCATGTTGTCACTGGGGGTTTACCCAGCTTTCCTGTATTTCTCAGCAGAACTATAATATGTATACCTTGTTACGCAGAATTGTATGACATCTTCCTCCTATGTTCATAAATCTGTGCTGCAATTCATTTGACAATACACTTTCATAATAAGATCATATTAAGATTTTATTCATGAAATGAAAGAAATGTCATAGCACAGTGCTTCTTTTACCAATTACTTCCACTCTCTTTCAGCTCAATTCCATCTTGCTAGCAGAGATGTCAGATTACATGAAAGTCTCAGGTGAGGGCAAATGGGAAAGATGTTGAAAAATAAAAAATGGAGTAATGCCCCAAAACAGCACTAATGCTCATCATACACAATGTAATATTGATTTCTGCAAAGTTTGTTGAAAGTGAGGGTAAAATTAAGAGGTTAAGTTTTATTGACCCAAATTCCAATGGTCAATTTCTTCACTGACCCCATTATGTCAATGGGTGCATCGGGCTCTTAACAGGTCTGAGTCTCAGATAATGTTATATTTTTTCTCAGCTTTTGGATACCAAGGACATTTTTGTGACTAGGGCCTTACAACAGAATACAGGGTTCAACTTCCTAAATTCTGGTGGGCCATAGAGCTTGCACTCTATTTCCCACTGTTGCAACACTTGGTATCCCATGGTAGCTGTGCACTGACTGAGAGGATGATTTATATTTTGTAATGATTTTTTTATTTAAATTTTTATATAATGTCATATATAAAAAAAGACATATAATCTGGTTTCTACTTCCTTTTATTCCTCAAATCACATACGATAAATCACTACAACCTGTTTATTGCTGCCATGTTAATATCTTATTGTTAAGCAATTAAACTACTGAGAGATAACAATTATTTGCCTGAGATTTAATGAGAAAAAGGGAAACTGAGACATATGGGATCCCTAAGTGTATGGCCATAAAGTAATATTCTATTATGGATGTTTGCTGATGGCCAGGCCTGGAATTTATACTGGGAGACAAGATGGGTGTATGTGACATGTACTACACTGACATGGGCCCTCATGTAGGGAAGCCTCTGCAGGCAAATAATGGGGTGTTTGCATTGATTGCTATGGGTAGCTGTGCGCCATCTGGTATACATGTATAAATGTCAGTTTAGTATATATACCTAGTGTATAGGAGAGGCCTCTCCCCCGGACATGTCACGTAGGTGATGGGTCATTTGTCTCTCTGAATACCAAGCTGGACCATCAGTAAACATACACAGAAATCTAGAATGGCGTTTCTATGGTGTATTCACTGATATGTGAAGTGATAGATGAGCTTGGGATAAGGCCATGTTCACACTGCCCTAGGAGATTCTGTCAGCAGTTCTGTCACATAAAAAGAGACTACGACAGAACCCTGACAGACGCCATTTAAAGTCAATGAGGGGTCTGTTTTCTCTGTTAATAGTACAAGAATGAGGAACATTTCAAATGGACAATTTTAGTGAGTGAAACTCTGACAACGAATCACCCTTTGCCTTCAAAACTGTATGAATTTTTCTAGGTGCATTTTCAAGACATTGGCAGGTAGGTTGTTCCAGACATCTTGGAAAACTATACACATCTATCTATCTGGCAATCTATTTTTACAGGATATAACATAATGTACCCCTAATGAAATTACTCAGCAATTTCTCTGAGAACAAAAAAAACGACAGTGACGGCCATCTTGTTTTCTCTCCATAGTTTTTGTCAGCCTCCTCTTCTCACAGTTTGTTTTCATCCCTCTCACATGGTTTTGCCCTGTGTTATTCACTGAGACATCCATGTTCTTATTCCATTTCCTCTCCTCTCTCACGCCCCTCACTATACAGGAGATATTTCCAGAGATAAATCTCTCTGCTAATGTTTGACAGTAGAGAAAGCGAGATGTGTGAGAGAATTCCTGCTAGACCTAAAGGGGTCATTTGAAAAATGGCCGACTGCCTCGGTATAGCTTTTCAGTCACAAACATTAGGCCGATTAGACCGGGGTCCTGTGCACATTCACATCGAAGCGAATGTAAACATAAAACATCACTTTACAGCCGCTAGGCCTCAAAATACTGCTAACCCGTCTCCACGGTGACCGCTAATGAGCCCAGGCTTCTTCATATTTGTTTAATTTACATGGTATTTGTTTAGCCGCCGCTTTATCCGCACAACTTCACATGATTTTAGAAGGATACATGCCCAAAGGTCAAGAACATGAGAATTTTTTTTTTTCTTCTGAATATACTGCACATTTTTATTACTCGTCATTCTGAGAGAAATGGTTTAAAGTGTTAAGGGATTTCCTTATGGGGAGGATTTTTTGCTGGCGAGTATACGTAACGTGGGTGAGTGGTAGGACTGACTTCCCACGGGCCTGGTTTTTTCTAAGGGAAGATTTCCCAGCCCTGGGGGGGAAGAAGAAAGGAGAAGTAGGGGGGTGATTAGAGCAGAGGTAGAGGAAGGCGGATCTGCGAGAGAGGGTAAGTGTGAGAGAGGTCTGTGTGGGGTGACGTTACGATGGAGAAGAGGCCCAGCAGGAAACGGCTAAACTCTGCTGCAGGGAGGATAACATAGGATCCCCTCCGAGAGACTCTACTGTCTGTGAGACCCCAACAGAGCTCCCTGTCCCTGCATCCCCTCTGGACTCATTGACCTCACTCCGCTGCAGTAAAAAAAAAAAAAAACTCAATTAAAATCTGATTCCCACTGTTTTTGCTGTTTTAATGCTCCGTGTGACCTGATCTAGCATCCTAGGACAACACTCGCAGCCTCTAGCGTAGCCCAAAAGGTGTGAATAAATACGTATTTCTGTGAAACAACATCCACACTCTGTTTTTGGGTTATTTGGGCTTTCTGTGTGGTCCGAACAAAAAAAAAAAAATTATAAAAGCGGGTTAAATGGGACTAGTGTTATGTCTAGTGCAGGACTACAGGGGGCGTCTGAATTGGGCTTTGTGTAATGTGTCAGATTTTTCTATTGTGTTCCTATAAGTTTTCCATTTACCAGACTTTTTACCCCTTATAGTGTGAGGGTATACCAATATTTTTGTTAGTGTGAATATAGTTCAAATAGAAATCATGGCAGCTCACCGTCTCCTGTAGCAATGATCCAGTCCACGGAAAGAACCAAAGCTCAAGCAATTTGCATATAGTCTCCAAAGCAGCAAAAAATCTGGCACTCAAATGGGTTTTCCCCACGAAGACAAGTTAGGCCCTATCCACCAGATACAGGATAGGGCCTAACTTGCTGATCATTGAGGGACTCAGTGCTGAGACCGCCGCAGATCGCAAAAAAAGGGGTCCTAATGGAGCAGACGGCCGTGCGTGAACGTTCTGCTCCATTAATCTCTACGGAGCTGATGGAAATTGCAGAGCGCCGCGCTCACCGATCTCCGTCAGCTCCATAGAGATTAATGAAGCAGAAGGGTCATGCGCAGCCGTCTGCTCCATTAGTCTACGGAGCAACGAGGTTGGACAACCCATTTAATGTAAGACTCAAGCAATACCTAACTCACCAGTATTGATGAGCGGAGCTGTTGAAATTTGAGTTCGACCAAACCCGAACCAGTAGCACAATTGTGATCAGTGCTGGCATTAATCACAGTTGTTAACTGTTTAAATACCACTGGCAAAGTCAACAGTGGCATTTAAACTACTGCGCATCAGCACTATCCTGACGGAAACGCTTAATGATGATGTCATTGGGGAGCAATGAACCTCCCCAAAGCGGCTTGGCCGAAGCTATTTGCATGTCACTGGTGACTTTGCCAGCGACATTTAAAGTGTTAACAGGTGTTAACCATGGGAGGAAGTTGATCTGAAACTGGCGCCGGCCTTTGCACTTTGGTCCCCTTAACACTACTCCCCAGAGATGCCCGGGCTCTCCTTGGCCACTCTCCCCCTTGACACATAAGAAATTACCACTAAAACCCTGCTCACGTGGCGGATTTTGAGGAAGAACTGGCACTGTGGCAAGTGGCCACACAGCGGTAAACTACATTGGGTAAGCCCCTATGGTAAAGAAGGGACCAGTTACGCATCAGATTTTGAGACGTACAGCCATCTTAAAATCTGATCCAAAAAGATTTAAGCCAAACATTGGTCGCAGTGATTGACTTAGCGGTATTACTAGGTGTGGAATAGTAAGGGGGGTACTGATCCTTTTAATTTTTAACAAATGGGATAAAAATTCCCTGCAGGATAACCCCTATAATCCTCTATTATTTTGCTCCAAGGGCTGATGGTTCAGAAAGATAAGACATTCACAACTCTACTGTTCTTTTGGCGGATCTTCCCCATTCGCCATATAGTAGTGCATCCCAATACTTACGCTAAATGTTTACATCTACAACCAGCTTTTACCCACATTTACATGAATATGAAGCATTTCCTGAGGGAGGAAAACATGCACATCATTACCATATACAGAGATTTCCCAACTTATATTTGGGTCTCACCAGTGTCCCATCACGAGAAGTCCTATAGGATGGGATAACACTGTGCCCACTGTGCCGGTGTATGGTCAGGATTAGGATACTTACACTGTATGTTGGCAATGCAATTCCTGAACAGACAGACGTCTTGTCTTGTGCCCCAAATTCAGTTTTATACGAAGATTGTTCAGGAGCTTCAACTTTTGATCAGAGTGGACAGAGGTTACACAAAGTGCCTGGATAACCTACCCTGTCTCCTGTCTTGCAAGAACATCCTATTCATTTGAATGGACAGAGTGTAATACTCAGTGTCCCCTGTGGTGGCGCTGCAGAGATATTGTACATTGATTTGATTCACAGATTTTCGGACATATATAAGATAATTGTTGTAGGTCCAAAACTTTATGATGAAATCATTGTCAATTATAGATTGTCCAAAGTAAGACACCCCTTTTATCCACAATATTACATTTCTCCCATCCATATTTAACCTCCTCCTGCAAATAAATGTTATTACAGCACTAAGTGACTTCATGAAAACTGCTGTACTATTACGTCCTGCTTCTAGCAACACTGTAGGTTGAGATTCTTATGATCGTTGGAGTAATCCCCCTACACTCCTCAGTCGAGCATGACCATAGCATGTGAGGTTAATGTGCCTGTCCGCTCCTTGGATCTAACCCCTCATTCCCGTGCTGCTTACAGGGGATCCTCTGGCAGCCCAAGGTCCAATGTGTACCCCGGAGATGCCCGATGCCCTCGCACGTCAGATCCTGCTTCTGTCAGGATCTGATTGTAACTGACCGAGCAGTTCATGACTTGATCGAATGAACGCTTGTTCAAGCCCAAGTCTGTAAAAAATAAAGTCCCTAAGACATCACATTTCCATAAAACTTTCTAATAAAGTATATATAAGAAAAAAAAGCAAGAATCAAAAAAAAATACATATTTGGTATCGCCAAGTCCCTAAATAATCTGTACAATTAAACTGAAGCTTTATTGGACCTGTATAGTGAATGCTTTTTTAAAAATTAAAATGTTCTCATCAAATCCCTCCACGCAAATACCGTATTCTAAAAAGTGATAAAAAAAGAAACGTATGTGCCCAAAAAATGACACCACAGAAAAGAACACCTCTTTTAAGCGCTCTGTCAATAGAAAAATAAAATTTGTACAGTAAGTGCACAAAAAGTAGACCCCATAGCAACTAATCAATGTATTTTTGCATGTGTTCCACAACTGAGTAGATATTGGTTGCTACAGACGATTGCAGGCGCTCACTTCTCCTGTCTTAGACCCCACTCCCTGCCTGTGCTGCTGAGTATAGGAGATAATGGGCTTACAGAGGAAGCCGTGTTATAACCGCTGGCTACTTCTGTCATATTTCATAGTAATACTGATAACATTTGTGAAGCCTGTTTTCTGTCCAACACAAATAAAATTTGGGAGACGTTCACCCGCGGCTTTTCTTGTATCCACATTACATTTGCAGGATGCTGCGTGTAGGGAGTGATCCATGTCCACGAGCCAACGTGACGCCCCCAACCATTCACACCATATATATAACTATTATTACAGGCGGCAGGGGAGAAGAGGGGTAGGATGGACCTCCTCTGCCCCCTGCTGGAGGATTCATGTCAGTGCACAGACTGGAGTGAGCTCCATATGTAGTTAATAACATCTGTGGGTGGAATAAGGGGCTTTTTCTTCTCCTCCGGGAGGTATATCATGTTTCGTCTTCCTATATTGTGCAGAAGATGGGGAATTGGAGGGGGGCTGCAGATGGGGGGCTCGGGCCTGGAGGGCATTACAGCTGTGAGTAACCAGATTTCCTTTCTTTCCGCAGACTCCTCATCCCTCTCTATGATGTAGACACTGGTCTCCTTATACTGGCTGCACAGGTAAAAGAGCAAGAAACTGAAGAAGATGCAACTGATCTCGATTAGTTGTGTTACTATACATAATATTTGTGGTCCCCAGAGTACAAATCTTTCTTTTCAGGAGCCCGGGAAAGCTTGACGACAAACTCTGTGAAATCCGTAGTTTGGTTGTCAGACGGTTTTCGCCGTAACTTCCCAAAATTATTAAAATTGTATTTTAAGGGGTATCTATATGTGGGACCTAAACATATCTCCAAAACAGGATTCCATTAAATATGCCTCCTAAGTTTCCGTTTTTAAGCAGTCCGTGTTAAGCCGTCAGTGTTTTCAGTCCGTTGAAAAACGCATCCATTTTTTTTAACCGTTTACATGATAAACGGTAAAAAACCGATGCATTGATAAAGGGACTGAAAACGCTTGCATAAAAACGGACCAAAAACGCCATGTGTGGCATCACCCTTAGTCCCCCACTTATAATGGCACGGCAGTGTGTGGCCAGCAGGTGTGATGACATCATCACAAGATACCTCCCATTCTCAATTGTGCGCAGCATTGGTAAAGGCCGTAGCAGGGAGCCCAAGTCTCCTTTCTCCACCATTATATTCAGCAATATCTCCTCTAAAATTGAAAACGGGAACATGCCTCCTGCCCCCAGGTACAGCTGGACGGAATATCTAGCACTGTCTTCCTTGATCCACAAGCATGGCTGCCACTTTCAGAGCAAATAGGGAGATTGACATGTATAGTGGGACTGTAGACCTGTACACTGGCTTGGTTGATTCCCAGTGTCTGCTGCATCAGATAGGGCAGGGTTTGGGGAATCCTAAGGGTGATGGCACACGTGGCGTTTTTAGTCCGTTTTAAGCGTGCTTTTTCAGTCCGTTTAAAAAACACATAAGTTTTTAAGACGCGTCTGTTTTTCCCAATTATCTTAATAGATACACAGGTTGTAAGCAGCCAAACGCATGGTACATGGTCAAAAGCGGATGCGTTTTTAAACAGACTGAAAAAGCATGCTTAAAAACGGACCAAAAACGCCATGTGTGGCATCACCGTAATTCTGTAGGCAGAGATGGACAAAACCAGCTTTTTTTTTTTTTTACAAGAACTCCCTGAATAAACTGATAACAGGGTGTCCTCTTTATGATCACTTTCCCTGCAGTGCCTCCACAGGTAGAAAGGGGCATTACACCTATATAGAAATAACATGGTTATCCCTGCCTGGTCCTGTGGAGCAATAAATGTTCTTTCTCTTGTCCTAATAATGAAGGATCCTTAATAAGTCTCTTAAACTTGTTGCACTTATTATTTAACCCCTCAATAACTTCCTCCTACAAACACTACAAATTGCATTGATTTTTCCATTTTAAGGGTGAAGGGACATTGTACTGTATGGAGGTCGGTACTGAAACGCCGGCTCTTGCACAACGTAAGAAAACTTTTTCTTCTATTGTACAATTATAGTGACACGTCAGTGTACAGCGCTCTCATATAAGTCATGTCTCTGTATCCCACAGTCTCGCAGTGCGTCACCGAGCAGCAGTCTCGCGGCCTGGCTCTGGCCCCCAAGCTGTGTCTTGATGTCATGGGCTCGGAGGTCCTACGTCTTCTCCAGCTAACAGACAGATTCATCATCCCTATCAGTTATACGGTCCCACGCAAGGTACCACGGGTTATCTGCTCTGTGCATCTCTATGGGGTCATAGGCTGTCAGTGGTGGCCATTGCCTGCCATGTCTGTGCACAGATCTCATGGGTTGTGTATGACGCGTATACCCATGTAAATCAATATGTGACCGCTGTGGGATCCGCTATTGTCTCACCATATTTCAGTAGAAGTCTCGCACGTATGTCACGTTATATTGATTCCAAGTCTGCGCACGCCCACAGGTCACGGGTCTGGTATAGATTTATCATTGTAATGATTCAGATGTAATTATACTGAAGGCATTTCTCCGCAGATGCTCCTCATCTCCTCACATTTTTGCCGAAAATTTCCTTTTGAGCTGGGAGCAATACCAGACATACATGTTTTACTTACAAGAGATAAGCCACCATTAGAATTATCTACCAGAGGGACACATGTTTTTGCTAAGTCAAGTATGCGTGTGAGTGAGGGTGTTGAAAGGAATAGCTACGGATAGACAGATAATGAGAGTGTATATCAGATTCACCATGTAAATAGGGAGACTTACAGTATCTCCTGCCTGTAACTAGCGCACTAGACATATATCAGTTATTATGAAGCTTTCAATCACACATAATCTGTCTCGCCCTATCTAATACTAACTAATACTATGGAATTTTCTCTCCCACCAGCAAGCGGCACAGGAGTTCTCCAGCGAGCTGTTCCCGGATACTGCGGGGTACACAGCAGCGCTATCATCTCAGAGCTGGTGGGCCGGAGAGGATAAACAGGTGGGTGATGTGTAATGCCGGGCAATAGTAAAGTTATGATGATAACAGAGACCCCTTCTTCTTTAAGTAACATCATCATATTCCCCAGAACTTTGAAGATAATGGGGGACACATACAAACAAAATAATACATTACAGAATAATAAACGTGGTCAAAAGCTCACAAGAGCTAACAATCTTTCTAACTCTTCTTACACTCCCTGCTGCAGAGATTATATATGACACACATACTATGCAAAACTTCCATTATCATGTCTGTAATTATATAATGTTTATCCCCAGGTACAAAAAGTCTCATTAAATCCAGCAAGAAGATCACCCCCAACATGTCTTCCCTGCAAAGAGAAAGTCACCAACCACCCAGAACCGAACATTGCATCTCCTGAACCAAGTGTATGTATGCATCTATCCATCCATATATCTCCTATGTATCCATCTCATATCTATCTATCTATCTATCTATCTATCTATCTATCTATCTATCTATCTATCTATCTATCTATCTATCTCATATATATCTATCCTATTCATCTATCTCATATATATCTCGCTAATACATATCTATCTCCTATCTGTCTTTCTCTCTCTCATCTAGTGATATATCTATCTATGTCTCATTTATCTATCTCATATCTATCTGTCTAAGGCTACATGCACAGATCCTGGGCGAGCAAATGTCCGGGTGCAGAAGTGGGAGGGCTCCTCACCCCTCCCCTCTCCATAGAAAGCGGCCACCATCCGGCACATAGATGTCCTGACTATGGTGTGCCCAGCCAGGACACAGGGAGGGAGACACTGAGTGCTCACCACACCATGACCGGTCGCCATAGACCTCTATTGTACGCTCGTGTGCATGTAGCCTAACTGTGTATCTGAAAACTGTCATCTGTTTATCATATATCCATGTTTATGAGACCTACTTTCATTGATTAATTTCACGTTCTATCTCCCAGGATGGAAGTGTTGTGTCTTCTCCCTCCAGCTCGGTCACCTCTCCATCCAGTGGGATCGTGTCCAGCACCAGCCAGCGCTCCTTGCAGAGCATTCTGGGTAAGTGTTGCTCAGTGAGCTGTGGATTTATCCTGAGTCTCGGCATGCTGTGACCGTTCGTATCCCCGGAGCCTAAAACAGAACTTCTCCAAGTGTCACTATGATCAAACAATAGAGAAATAACCCACTTACTTAGTGCTGCGCAGCTATTTTCGGAATTCTTCCCAGTCCATGTCTCTGGTGGGAAGTAGATCTGCCAGCGCATGCAGCAAGTCCTGGAGAGATAAAACACAGTATCAAATCACTCGCTAAAGGAGACATTTTATACTCACTAAATCAAAGTGGATGTGTAAAATAAGACACAAACACAGTCTACTGTTTTTCTAAGTAGAGCGCCACTTATGCTTATAGGCTGTGTCGGGTATTGCAGCTGATAAGATTGTACCATATTTTTCGGACTATAAGGCGCACTAAAAATCCTTTGATTTTCTCAGAAATCAAAGGTGCGCCTTATAGTCCAGTGCGCCTTATATATGAACCATACTTACAGACAACAGCTGCCTTGAACTGTGCACAGGTCTGCCACCTGCTGGTCATTCATCCTTATAATCAGGTGCGCCTTATACTCCGGTGCACCTTATATATGAACCTAGACGTTTTAGCAGGCATTTATTGAATGTGCGCCTTATACTCCGGTGCGCCTTATAGTCCGAAAAATGCTGAACGTTTATACTAAGGGGTCTGAGAATAAAGCTGGAAGTCACTTTAATATAAAAAACAATTGCAGTTCCCCACACCGGCCACCGGTAGACCTCCACGTAAATCTATCTTATGTACAGGTGGAGAACCCCTTTAACATGCATGTTTATAATATAAGTGGCTGCTATGAATCCTGCCGCTCATTCACTGTAATGTCAGGGGAAAATCTATGTACCTGTAATTAAATAATTACAGACTCTTTATTTGCTCATCCCAGGTCCCAGCTCTCGCCTCCGTCATACCCAGGGTGTTGTACTCCACCGTGACAATCACATTACCAACCTGAAAGGTGTGAGCCAGAGTACACCAGGAGAAAGCGATGGCTTCTGTGCCAATCAACAGCGTCTGGCAGTGCCGCTGGCTGTTGCTGGAGGTCAGGTGGCTGTAATGGAGGTATGAGAATAAGATAAAGGAGGAAGACTTCTTTATATATGTTCCATTATACCCTGTATACTATCTTAGGCTACATTCACACTGACGTATGAAAACGGCCGTATCCGTACCGTACCGTTTTTTTACGGATTACATACGGCCACATTCATTTCACTGGACAATACGTCTGACCATTTATATTGCCGTTGTTCACTCCGTTCCGTACCGTACCGTATACTGGCCGTTTAAAAATATAGAGCATGTCCTATTTTCTCCCGTATTTCAGTTCCGTATGCCCTAGAAGTCTATGGGGACGTATAAAATACGGGTTACATACGTGCTGCATACGTAAAAACGTAAATACGGGACTGGAGAAATCATACGCCCGTGTGAATGTAGCCTTACATAGACCACAAATACTGTGCTGATTTATTATCTGCATAGACATAGAAAGAATTGCTAAAATTCTGCCGTCTGCAGTCACCACTAGGGGGAGCTTCATGCATATTGCCATATTTGATGTACAAGAGGTAAATCTTAAAGGGGCATTTATAAATGTATGTATTGATTGCTTGCTTATTAACAGCATAGATAATCAATATCAGGAATATAAGCTGTTTTAATGGTGAGCAGTACCCGGACATGAGTCTACAAAGCAAAGTACCAAATATAGCATAGCAGCCCCATTTACTTTCAAGAAACTAAGCTGCAACCAGGCCAAGTGACTGATGGGAGTGACGTTAGTGGCGTGTGGAGCAGAAGTAGTAGTTTCTGGACCAGAGTGACAGCTTGTGTGCAGGAGCACTTCCCCCCTCCCACTGTGTGCTGAAAGGAGGGGAGACAGTGTAACAGCCTTTGAAGCTGCAGCACAACATACCCTTTTATTAATCCTCTAAGCTACCCCTACTGGCAACTACAAGCAGGAAGAATTTTATCATAATAATTCTATGTATAGAGGATTTGGAGCTCTAGTTCCTTGGGATCTATTGAGAAATAAACTGGCTCATCATATAACAATTACATGGTGGACATTACTGGTGGTACCCGGATTGCTGCAACGGTGGTCTGATACTTATTGGAAAGAGAATAAGTGCTCAGTGGTTTGACAAGATGCTTGGTAGGGGTCAGCAGGGAAAAATCGGTCCATTTAAGGACATCTGAAGGAACAGATATTTCTAATCTCATTAGCTCAGGACCGATGAGTATGTGTGGAGATCTATCAGCATTCCTCACAGCCTCACAGCCAGAACTAATAGAAGGCAGATTTCTGTATCTTCTTTTTGCCTGAAGAGTACAGTGTATGTATATATATATATATATATATATATATATATGTATGTATATACATATATCACCATAATATAAAGCAGAAACAGTTGCAAATCAGTTGTTGCCAACCAAAATAGCTTCACTACTAGTGAACACCTCCTCATGTGAAAGTCTGCAACCACCATATAGTTGTAAGGTACAAACTTCTATTATTAATTTCTTAGTATACATATTTAGCTGTCAAGAGATTACTTTTTTTTCTGAAACTCAAAATGGCATAAAAAAAGGATAAAATTCAGCTTCCTGCAGTCACCACTAGAGGGAGCTTGTGAGCTTACAGCATATAGGTTAGTATGGGCGGCACTGTGGCTGAGTGGGTAGCACTTCTGCCTTGCAGTGCTGGGGTCCTGGGTTCAAATGCCACCCAGGTCAACATCTGCAAAGAGTTTGTATGTTCTCTCCGTGTTTGCGGGGGTTTCCTCCGGGTCCTCCGGTTCCCCCCACACTTCAAAACATATTGTTAGGTTGTTTAGATTGTGAGCCCCATGGGGACAGGGACCAATTTGGCAAACTCTGTGCAGCGCTGCGTAATCTGTGTGCACTTTATAACTAAAGAATTATTATTACTATTATCTTTTGATGCATTGCATAGCAGTATGCAGCAAGCTCCCCCTAGTGGTGGCAACAGGTGAGCAAAAGATTAGGTGTTAGGAAACTAAGCTGCACACAAATGGACTCGTTTAAGTCAATATAACAGAAGGAAGTTTTGTGCAGTGACATGTAAAGATCTGGTCAGGAAAAACTTTCTCTGAACCGGAAACTTTGTAAGAGTCTAATGACAGAGTATATGCAGAGCGAAGTAAAGGAACATAGAGTATAACCTGCAATCATGGGGCTGTGTATAATTCTGCGGTTATTGTATGTCTCTTCTAGCTCTCTCAGCCCGGACGTCTCCCAGACACTCTGCCCACCGTACAGAACTCTGTTCCTGTCACAGATCTCACTTGGGACCCATTTAACCCTCATAGGCTGGTCACTGGTAAGACGCAGTAATTCTTCTCTTATTGTCTTGATGACCTTTGGTTTCCAAAATCTTTAGAGAGGTATTCCGGGATTTATGTATTGATCACCTATACTCTGGGTAGGGTGATCAATGATAGATCAGTGGGGTTGTGACATCTGGTATCTCTGCACATCTACTATTTATAGGCTGCAGTGTTCAGCCAGTGCTAGAGCTGCTTCCCAGTCTTCTGATTACAGCGCTGTACATAGATCAGTGGCAGTGCCTGGTATTGCAGCTTCAACCCAGTCAAATGTAAGTCATGTGTTAAATGGACCTGACACCACAGGCCTGTGAAATCGAAGCAGCGTTCACTGAAGCACCCCAATATGTTCAGCTGTCTGGTAGGTTTATAGCATGTTGGACCCCCAAAAATCTCTAGGGGTATTTCGGAATAGATACTTGGACATGTTCTATGGTCCTTCAGATTAGATTTCCCCAAATGTATGAAGAGCTGCAAAAATGCCTTGTGCTAAATTTTAGAGTCATAAAGATCTAATTGGGGCAATTAAAGAAAATGATCATTGATTATAATAAATAGTGAATGTAATGAGTCATCAGGTTTTTATTACACTGGTGTTGTAATTATTCATACTTTTGATTTCACTCACAGGAGGGGAGGATGGTCGTATACGGGTGTGGGAAATCCCACGGGATGGGATCAAAGTGACCCTGACTGAACCCCAGATTGTTCTGGCCGGTAAGAAGTTGCATATACTTATCATATTCAGATTTCTATAGGCCCTTCGCTCATTTAATCATCATCTTGGGGGTCATTTACTAAGGGCCCGATTCGCGTTTTCCCGATGTGTTACCCGAATATTTCTTTGCGCCAATTTTCCCTGATTTGCCCCGGGATTTTGGCGCACGTGATCGGATTGTGGCGCATCGGTGCCGGCATGCACGCAACGGAAATCGGGGTGCGTGGCTGAACGAAAACCCCACGGATTCGGAAAAACTGTGGCATTTAAAAAAAAATTGTGCCCGGCTCGGTGTATTCCAGTGCGTTCCGATGCTCTAAATCCCGGCCGGACCCGAATCCACCACAGAGAACGCGCTGCTGGATCGCGAATGGGCCGGGTAAGTAAATCTGCCCCCTTGTCTCTAATACACCCCTTCATACACATGCATGCTCTGCTTGGCTGAGGTTGCATGTTTGTATAGGGGGATTTCCATCTTTGACATCTATTCCATATGTAATAAATGACTAATAGGTTTGGGAATGGAAGCCAATGATTGGATTTGTTGAAATCCAATTGCCTGAAACATCTTTGCCCCCCATATGTTTTGTTGGGGGAGAGATTCCACCAAATAAAATAGTGTGTCTGTCATTCAGTTTTATATCAAGGGATTCATTGACCACCTTCAATATAGAAAATCATTGTGCAACAATTTGTCTTGTTATCAGATTTGCGCCCTTTATTCCTGCTAAGGGTGCTTTCGTTTTTGTTTTTTAGTTGCGTTTAGTGCATTTTCAGATCGCAAAAACCGCATGCGGTTTTTGAAAACGCATGTGTTTTTGTCTGTTTTTAATTGCGCAAATTCGGAAAACCAGACAAAAACGCATTCGTTTTCAAAAAAACTAAAAACTGCCCAAAAATGGCCTAAAAACGCCATGTGTGACATCACCCTTAGGGTTAGAGTTTGCCCTTACATACTGCACCATCAATCTTAGTGTTTTTAAAGGACCCATAGAAAGTCACTTGCAACAAAGTGGTGATTGTAGGTGACATAGTTGGCATATCAGATCACACCCATGGAGCTGACATAGGAATGAGGTGATCGTTCATTATCCGCTATTGAATGTCCATGACTGTGGAATGCCCCTGGACCAGCAGAGGCGGCCGGATCACCCCAGACAATGACAGACCCAAAAGAGGGTGCTCTACACACCTCCCAATGTCAATACATGCAGAATAGTCTCACTATATGCACAAAACAAATGTTTTTTCTCAGCATATTTCCATGTTAACCCTTTATCGCCCCCAGGGTTTTAAGGTTTGATCACTGGCGCCCTCTAGTGAGGAGTTCTTATTCATAACATTTCACTGATGGAGCAGAAGGAGCGAAAATATATCTCAATTTAACTAAGTGAGGAGTATGTGGTTTCCAGAATAATCCCATCTATAACAAATTGATTTTTTTTGTTATTTTGCAGCTCATAATGAGAGGATTTATACGGTACGATTCCACCCCTGCGCTTCCGATATCCTTGTCTCCTCCTCGTATGATCTTACCCTGAGGGTTTGGAACTTGAAGACTGAAAAAAATGTCTTTACCCTTCAAGGTCATGAAGATCAGGTGACCCCTTTTTACATCATATTACATACATATTATACATCTTATGACCACCACCGCCCTGTAATGTGGATATTATAGAAATCATCAATTTCCCCAATTGTTAAGGAATGGTGTGTGGGGGACAGGACCAAAAAATTATAGTAAATATGAATCTATGGGAGTCCTATGCCAGATACCAGAGAACATCACCAATGAGTCCAATCCTTGATGATTATAGCTGCCAGCACAATGGACCTACACAATATCAGGGAGAATTATTGTCTATATACAGCTGTTTATGGGTTAATCCAGAAATTAGATAACAAACCACCCAAAAGCAGTGAAATCTAATGACCTATTATCTTCTACAGATCTTCTCTCTAGCATGGAGTCCAGATGGAAAATACTTGGCGACCTGCTGCAAAGATCAGCGCATTCGTATATACGAGCCACGCGTCTCCAATCAGGCGCAGCAGGTCAGAGCGGCCGCGGTCCTGTGGTTGCCCTCTCCCATTTCCCCATACAGTATGTGTGTGTCTGCCATATTAATCCGGGACTAATGTCTCTGTATCTGTACATCTTCTCACAGGAGGGAGCGGGACCTGAAGGCGCCCGAGGAGCTCGTATTCTCTGGGTGTGTGATGGCAAATACCTTCTGGTGTCGGGATTTGACAGGTGAGAGCGGCCTGATACCCACTCTATGTATAATGCACATGTATAATCACTACTGTACATGGAATATGTGATGCAAGGAAAATGACATAATTTCTATTACTTTGCACAGCCGCAGCGAGCGACAGCTGACCCTGCACAGTACACAGGACCTGTCACAAGGTCCTATCGCTACTGTCAGCATTGATGTGTCACCTTCTACACTTATCCCTTACTATGACCCTGACACTGGGCTCCTACTACTTACTGGAAAGGTAGGTACTGCAAGCAGATTGGTTATCGTATTCATGAGACAATCCAAGATTTCTTATACAATCCAGATTTTTCCAGAAACGTTACTATTTTACTTAGGCGCTGACTTAGTGGTTAGCATTACAGCCTTGCAGCGCTGGGGAACTGGGTTCATGTCCCAGGGTCACCCTCTGCTAAGAGTGTGTATGTTCTCTCAGTGTTTTGTGGATTTCCTCCGGGTCCTCCAGTTTCCTCCCACACTCCAAAAACACACTGGTAGGCTGATTAGATTGTGAGCCCCTTTGGGGACAGGGGCTGATTTGCCAAGCTCTGTGCTGCGCTGCGTAATCTGTGTGCACTATATAAATAAAGGAATTATTATTATTAGGTTACACACACACGATTGGGTAACCTCCTTGGTTACTGCTAGTCCATAGATTTTCTTTGGATATTGTGTAATTCTTCACTTTTCCTGCTGGAGGTCCCGGAGGGATTCTGCCAGGTTTTCCACCTATTACATGTGATCACTGCGGTTCCTCTCGATAGGTAGGAATTATTCAGAGAACTTCTTTAAGTGGTGTCATATTAACAATATCACCCTAGCAATACCTAAACTCCTTCTGATATCTGTACTACAGCACCCAGTGTGTGTCCGGAGCACTTAGCACTTATGACATGGAGTGAGCCGACAAGTGCTGCCATTGCCTCTATCTAATGTGGTTAAGTGCCGCTGATATGGGGTGTTTTCTAGTGTAGAGCCTGTGGATGGACATTTATAGGGTCTACCTCTCTAGTACATGTAGTATCATCATGTGTTACTGAAGCCCTGATTGTGCCTTTGATCTTTTTAGGGTGACACCAGGGTGTTTCTCTATGAGGTGATAGCAGAGTCCCCCTACTTTCTGGAATGTAACAGTTTTGTCTGCAATGATCCACATAAGGTGAGTCCTTACGTCCAGTGATATAGCTGGTGCCCTGCAGGGTATATACAGGTATAATGGGCATCTGAATACTGTTCTTTCCAACTCCAGGGCTTCCAGTATCTGCGGAAGGTGGACTGCGCTGTGTCTGATGTGGAGATCCTGCGTGCCATCCGTCTCTGCAATAACTCGGCTGAGCCTGTGGCCTTCCGGGTGCCACGCGTCAAGGTGGGTGCTGCTGGCAGTCAGTAGGTTGTATGATTATAACAGTGTGAAGAGTCTTCTGGAGTGTTGTATTATCTCCTTAGAAAGAGTTCTTCCAAGATGATGTATTCCCTCCATCCCGTGTCACCTGGGAGGCGGCACTGACAGCAGAGGAGTGGCTGAGTGGTAAAGACAAGCAACAGCAGAGCATCAACCTCTGCCCTGAGGGCATGATTCCAGGTAAGTGATGCCCAAAACCTGGATACTGTATGGGATCGATGTACAATGTAACATTCACCTTCATCTGCCCTCAGTGAGCCAGGCTCCTAAGGAGGCGCCTACCAAGAAGTATGTGCCATCTTCTGTGTACCTTCAAGAGAAGACAGACGAACAGAAGAAGGAGGAGGTGAGACCTACACAGTCACAATCAAAGGGATTACCTGCAGTCTCCACAAGGGGGAGCTCAACGCATAACATAAATTCTATCATAGCTGTATAAATCCATATGCACTGAGCACCACCTAGTGATGGCCACAGGTAGAAAGAGATTTAGCATTTTCTATAAACACCGAAGCGATGAGTTTTGTGGTCAGTAGATGTAAAAAGTAGAAGTAGAGGGTAAAATCTGTAGTGTGGACCAGCTGACGTGAATGTGCTCTCTATACTCCAGCTACTGAATGCAATGGTGGCCAAACTGGGGAACCGAGATGATCCGCTGCCCCAAGATGCATTTGAAGGCGTCGATGAGGATGAGTGGGTGAGTACATAACATTGTGATAATCACATAACATGTTATATCATTGTAGATACCTAGTAAATGGACAAAGGGCTGTGGTCACATCTGTCTTTGTCATAAATAACATCAACAATGTTGGACAGACGATAGCAGCAAAATGCAGGACAAATTTTATAAGGAGGTCCATAGGAAACTTCTGTGATTCTGGAATTCATTACTAGTCAGGGGTTAAATCTGGGACATGGTTCATATGGAAATCCTAGCTGTGGGTTGGCCAGTCCACAGAGACACGTAAATTGTAGGTTCTCCTTTCCTTAACCCAAGGCGACCCTAAGCTTGGATACACTGCCGCTTTCAGATACTTTGCTCCCTGGACAAGCAGCCTTCATCATACACGAGTTGTACTGTGTCTGTGACATAGGGGGACACATATAATCACCTGTAGCTGACACAAGGAGTGATCAGAAACCCTCATGTGATTCTGTCCATTATAATATTTTCCTATAGGACAGAAATACTGAAGATTTTCTGCTGCAAAAATATGCAATTGTTGGAAAACACAATTTTTTTAGTTGTGCTTTATATTGAAGAAGTTCCCTTATGCTTCTTATATACAGGACTATATGGCTATACTGTACATTATAGAGTAGGATTCGGCATATCCCTGTACATACATGTAGCGGAGCAGAACACGCTGACCTCTGCACAATCACGCTTTGTTCTCCTTACAAGTCTGCCTTTTGTCTCTTTCAGGATTAGCGGTGACCTCCGGTAACCCCGGCTGCCTGCTCACCCCTCACCTCTCTCCCATGTAACTGGAAATGTCTTGGACGGCGGCTTTTTGCTTCTGAAACATTCCAAACCCAGGGAAAAATAAACTCAGGCCAATTGTTTACACACTCCCAGCATTCCTGGCCCACCAGAAAACTGGATCATTGTATAGCACTGGGACGGATGCAGCATGTGCACTGGGCACACAGCATGCCCCGGCTCCTGGTGCCATTCTTATAGTCCTGGCATCTCATGTGCGCACATTGTGGTGTTATAAGCACAGCGGTGGCACCCTGATCCTTACTAATCCGTTTACATGTTATTTCTGACTTCTTGTCCAGTGGCCTCCTTACTAGCCGGTGTCGATCAGGGATCAGACCCAATAAGATGCCCAGGTAAAACTCTGTCTAATGTTTACCTGATATAGAAGCCATATGTTTTACTAACACAGGGACCACTTGTGGCACTGCCAGTTGTGCCCTGCGGAGCGGGGTTTGCCTTATACTTATAATAAAACTTTTAAACCATCACAGCGTCTCCTGAGCCCAGATCTGCTTCAGATGGATGAGGTGAAAGCGAAATATAACATCGGCTAAAAGGTCAATGGTGCAGAGGCCTGGATTCTCCAGATAAAAGCAGTAAGGTCAGGGGGGATCTCTGGAAGGGACCCTGAGGTCACGGAGAAAGATTAGGGTATCTGATACCTTAGAACAAATGAATGTTCATGCCGCAGATTTTTTCCCCTTGTACAACCTAAAGATTAATTGTACCGTGTGTCAGCCAGGGGTTAAATAGCCAATAAAAGGTAACAACAACTGAGGACTCTCAACTTTTATCTAACTTAAAAGTATGATGAAGTATGATCAGGCCTGGTATAGACAACATCTGAATAAAACACTAATTTATACACAAATGGACACTATGGTTAATGAGACAAGTGATAAGAAACAGAACAATCAATGTAAGGACAGAAGAGTAAACACTATTAGCAGTAAATGTTGTAGCACTTAGGGAGAGGAGATCTGGTCCAGTGATGACCCCAACAGGTCTGAGGAGCCATCATAAAATGACATAAATCCACATGACACATTGATCCTTGTTCTGAGTGTCAAATGTTATCATAAACTTGTACCCAAGACCCTCCTCTATGCTTTATGCGTTCCCTCTCACTGTCAATCTGACCCTCAACTATTCATTCACCAAAATAAATCTTATGAATACTGTCATCAAAATACAGGATAATCAAATCAAAACCTCATTGTACCATAAACTACTAATTGACCACCCAATTTACCTCAGATTTGGAGAGTTTCCATCCCAAACACATAAAAAAAAAACCCTGCATTTGGTCCAAAACTAGAGACAGAAATAAACACCTTGCAAGGCGCCAAAAGACATTTTTAAACTAGAATTATCATCCAAGTACCATCAGAAATCACATTTCCAGAGCCACCCGGAGTCCCCTTTGTTGTCACCTACAACCCACATCTTGAAGTGCTAGTGGGACTTGCACATAAATGACACACTATTTTACACAATGACAACCTGACATCTAATTTCCAGACCCCCTTCTTCTCTGCTTTAGACAAGTCCACAATCTAAAAAAAATAATTGTCCAGGAGCTCATAGTGCTCTCCCAACGATAACAGGAACATCTCCCTGCAACCAGACAGATGTAAAACCTGTCTTGATATAAATGATCACCAAAAGGATAAAGATTCCTAACTTCTGTAGGGATTACATCATCCCACCAGCACCTCACACAATGTGGTGTATCTAATCGTGTGTACCTGATGTCCTGCTGGAGGCCTCTATGTGGTGATGTCCTACCGGAGGCCTCTATGTGGTGATGTCCTACCGGGCCTCTATGTGGTGACGTTCCCGACGGAGGCTCTATGTGGTGAAGTCATACCGGAGGCCTCTATGTGGTGACGTCCTACCGGAGGCCTCTATGTGGTGATGTCCTACCGGAGGCCTCTATGTGGTGATGTCCTACCCTCACCTGGTATATTTGTATGAAAGGCATGTCATATATGTGCTGGTGAAGAGAGGAGCTGCTGCCTACGAGACCAAGAGGTCCGGATCCGAATGTATAGCAGAGATCCACGAGGTGTAGTCTCGATGAAATAGGAGCTGCTTCACTCAGGAATGTAATCAATGTTTCGGCTCTGAGCTGGAGCCTTCGTCAGGTGAAATTACATACAATGAGTAAAAGGCATATCAAACTTTTTATACACTAAAATGTCCATGTCAGTGATGACGTGGATCGGATGTGATGTGTCAAATCAATGACGTGGACATTTTCGTGTATGAAAAGTTTACATACAATGAGTAAAAGTCATATCAATTTCACATAACAAAGGCACCGGCTCGTCGCCGAAACACGTTGTGTTGTACCAACCAAATAAAGTACTTTTACGGATATAATACCTTGATTACATTCCTGAGTGAAGCAGCGCCTATTTCATTGAGACTACACCTCGTGGATCTCTGCTGAATCTAAGAAAGAAAGAAAGTTTATGATAACATTTGGGGTCCTCACAGCCATGGACAAGATCTCATAAAACCATATCATTCCCCAAGTGCTACAATATTTACTATTTAATATTTTTATTGCTTGTCACAACAACCACATCCTTACTGGGGGAGATTTATCAGAAGTGTCTAATGTAAAATAGTTCTAGTCGCTCATGGGAACCAATCAGAGCTCAGCTTTAATTTTATAAACAGCTGTAGGAAAATTAAAGCTGAGCTCTGATTGGTTGTAATGAGCAACTAGAAGAGTTTTGCCGTCGGACACTTATGATCAATTTCCCACAGTTTCCATTTGTGTATAAGATTTTGTCTTATACCAGGTTTGATGAAGACACCTAAGTAGTCCGTAAAGCTTGCAGTTGTCATCATCCTTTGTATGCTGGTTTTAAAATCTGCAGCATGTTAGTTAGAGGCCTCTATTCAGATTTCAACAAACGTTTTTGCTGAGCTTCAAAAACCCAGAACCAAACCCATATTGAAATCCAGGAAAATTAGTAAAAGATTTGTAGTTCTTCACACTGTTTGCAGGTACTACCGTATTAAAGGGGTTGTTTCACCAAGGGAGAACTGAGGGGTCAAATGTCTACCTCCTTCCACTATTGTAGGGCTGAATGGGATCACCAGTGATGCACCGCATTGTACCAGATAGTGACTGGACACTCACACTCTCTAATAAACAAAAGTGCAAGACTGTTCTGCACCCGCCTGCTGCTCCCACCTTCACGTCTGATGTCTTGTGACCATGGCCGTCGCCAGTACTGTTCATACCTGGGCAAGGGCCGCCGGCCACATAAGGAATCCATGGGGCTGATGGGTCTGTATCTAATGAATCCATAAGGTGTAGGGGGGTATATAAAAATACTATGAGGGGGCTGTATATAAAATAACTATTTTTAGAGAACAAATTTTAGTTTCTTAGTTTTGAATGCTGCCGAGTGAGTTCACTACAATGTGGCCTAAGGAGTCTCTGTCCCCCATGGGCCTATCAAGACCTGGAGCCGACCCTGCTTGAGGCGCATGGGAAATGTATATGTATATTTTTGTTGTTGTCTCTTCGCCATTTTTGAGGGCCATGCGTCCACAGGGTTTTACCTGATTCTGAGCCGTATGGTCACAAAACAGTCCAGCTGTCAACCCTTTTTGTAGATTTGCAAAAAACTGAAAAGGTTGGAAAATGACGTAAGTAGCGTGTCCTAACCCCATGGTATGTCACATGTTACCTATCAACTGATTCACACATATGGAATAACACTGCGTTGCATCTGTGTTCTTCACGTTCCCATGGTCTTCTATGGGAGGGCAGAGCCACAACTACAGACAGGAATAGGAGCGGCTCCCATGGTTTTTCCTGCTCTGTGTATATTGTCCTGGAAATCCACTACTCCTTTGATTTCTATATCGTTCCAAATTTAGGGTTCACAGAATCAGGATCTTGGAGAATCAAATCCTCCGGCGGCCGGAAGCATCAGAAGAATAATTCCATTTTATTACACAGATTTTATTACACAAAACACAGATTTATATCAAGAAAATAACAGGGAGGATGAAACTATGGGACATAATAGACTCCTTTCATGGGTTCAGAAAGAGACGGATTTATTATTATACATACATTTAGCATCAAAGTATAAACTTCTCAGCGCAGCTTCAACCTAATACATGCCCTATAATGAGAGCGGCTCATAATATAATATTCTGCAGTCATAAAGATTATAATGTGTATAAGACTGGTTGCTATAGGAAACTGCCACAATTTCTCCTTTGTGGTGTATTGAGGAGCCAATCAGATCACTGCTTTTATGTAAACTCATCATTGACCACAATAAGAGCTGAATCCTCATTGGTTACTACGAGTGTACACGTCAAGGTGCGCCCGCCCCTCCCTCCTCCGCTCCCATGATTCCAATCCTCTCACTGGAGCTACGATTTCCCAAAATGGCGGCGTCACGTGGTCCCTCCTCCCGGTCACCTGATCCTGACGTCATCGAGGTCCTTGCGCCGCGCAGACAGCTGGGTGACGGAGGCCGCGCGTGTAACCTTGACAGCAGCGGAGCGACATGGTAAGAGCCGCGCGGTGTGTATGATGGCCGGGGCGGTGCAGCCGCGCCTCATGTCACACGTCCCAGCACACCTCGCTATTAGGTGTGGGCTGAATGATGAGGGCTGTTAATTTTGGACAAGTCATGTGACCAGAGGGAAAAAAACCCCCACATTTTATTTTTATTTATTATTTTTGGGTGATTTGTTATTATGCAACCTAATCGCTGCCGCACATTCACATTAACAAAACTTCCATCAATGTGCGGATTATAGGACTACGTGTCCTGGGGCCGGTGATGTCTAACAAAGCCGGTTATACCTCGGCCCAGAGAGGTTCTGGGTATAAGCCCCGGCATCAGACTGGGCTCACGGCTCTGGTTTTCACAGGGTTAAATAATGTCACACCAATCTCCATTGTATATAAGGACATCAGGGTCTCAGCGCGACCCAAAGTCTGTTACCCCCATGTGATGGTCGAGTCCAGGCTCGTGCTGATACCTGATGCGCTCAGGTGTCCTCACACTGCTGTGCTCTGTGCTCTCTGCACCCAGTGTTATGTACTGTGATGGGTAATCAGACCTTTGTGTATACAGCAGAACTGTATGTGCCAGGAATGTCCTCACACTGCTGTGCTCTGCACCTAGTATTATGTACTGTCCCGGGATAGATGTCTAATCAGACCTTTGTGTATGCAGCAGGACTGTATGTGTCAGGAATGTCCTCACACTGCTGTGCTCTGAGCCGCTCCATAGCTCCTCTCCTGCTAGAGTGAAGCTGTTGCAGGTTTCTGGTTGAATAGTAAAGCACTTGTTGCAGGTGGAAGAGTAAATGGGGTGATTGAATGCAGGGAGCACAGCAGTGTGAGGACACTTAGAGAATCTACAGTGCTGGCATATAAATCCATAGATCCCGGTCCTGCTGATTACACGTCTCTAGGGACAATACCTCCCGCTAGACCCGCAGATGCCGTCATACAAGTTCTGACCGTCTGTGTACCTGATCTTTTGTACAGGCGAAATACTTGGCACAGATCCTGGTGATGGGGGCGCAGGTGGTGGGCCGCGCGTTTACCAGGGCCCTGCGCCAGGAGTTTGCTGGTAAGTGCTATAGATAGAAGAAGTGGGGGGAGGGTTTGTAATACTGGATATGTTTCTTATATGTTCTCCCTGTAATGTCCTCCCCCAGCCAGCAGGGCGGCGGCAGAGGCGAGAGGGGGGCGTGCAGGGGCGGAGTCGGCAGCAGCCAGCAGCTTGTCAGGAATAAGCCTGCAGGAGGCCCAGCAGATCCTCAATATCTCCAAACTGGACCCCGAAGAGATTCAGACGGTAACAACCCAAATACATCTCAGTGCAGGATTAAAGGGGGTTTCTGCTGAGTGGGGCCCGAGCACTGGTACCACCAGCAATCATAAGATTGGGGGGTCTCAATGAATAGGAGAGCAGCTGAATGTCTGACATGTCCCTGCACTTATTAGGGGACCCCTGCACTTGTTATTGTTGGGAGTCCCCGCGCTCAGCCCTGTGATTGGGAAGTACATGCACACTCGGGAGACCCATCTAATAACATGATAAAGGCTACATCATAGATGTCTCCAGGTGATTGCAGATGTAACTAGTAACAGAACCTGCAGAGGGCGCTAGACACTAGCTCTGGGCTGTATGACATCCTGATATTAGGCAATTATACAAGTAACTATTCCCTTATACAGACAGACTCCGCATTACATACAAGATCGGTTTGTTCTTAAGTGGAATCTGTATATACGTCGAAACTGTATATTTTATAATTGTAGTGCCGGACAAAAATTTTTTGGCCCCAGTGACAATTAGAGTTTCAAAATTTGTTTGCTGTAATTGGACCAAGAATTATCAATAAAGCCTAGGGCTAAAGTAACGTATCCAGAGATCTTCACCAGAGGTCACAACGGGCAGAGGGGTCCCTCTTTAACTAGGGGTCGTCTGTAAGTCGAGTGCCCTTAAGTAGGGGACCGCCTGTATATAAGACTGGTTCTAAGTATTAGATGTCAGATGACTCTGCAGACCCCCCTGTACACTGCGCTCAGAGGGGAAGAGTCTCTGGCAGTGACTGCGCCCTGAGAGGACCCGCTGTCCCCAAATGTAACTCCTATGTATAGTGACCCCCTGGGGTCTCATCATTGTTCTTCTCTTGTAGAAATACGACCATCTATTCAAAGTGAATGACAAGTCGGCAGGAGGATCCTTCTACCTGCAGTCAAAGGTGAGCGCCATCTAGGAGGGATTTCTCAGTATCTATCTATCTAATATCTGTGGAAATGACGGTGTTCTGCGGCTTTGTGATTGGGGGCGCCCCCTCCCAGCGCCGCTCTCTACATAGACCTTTGTGTGACATAACAGAAGTGATATTCTGGCCACACAACACAGGGTGGGTGATGGGTCTCAGAGACTCTAGTACTTCCATCAGTACCTGACTCTCCATTCATTGGGGAACAAGAGATCCATGGGACCTCCGCTAATAAGCAGGACCCCCCTATAAGTTGTGTGAATGGCGGCCATGCCATATTAAATCCAGTATTCTTGCCTGGTAGACCCTGTACTCATGGCTGGAGCGGATCCTGTTCCTAGCCGTTAGTACACAGCTCAGGCAGAGTTATCGTACGTCTGTGTGCATGCTGAGCTGTCACGTCATACATGATGAGCGCTGATAAGCCTTTGCCTTGGGGTCACTGAGGCTTTGGACACATTTCCCTATGGGCAGAGATCTGTATACTGACACATATGGGGGAGATTTATCACAAGTGTCTGAGAGCAGAAATCATCTATTGCCCATGGCAACCAATCAGAGCCCAGATTTCATTTTCCCGCAGCTGTTTATAAGCTTACAGCTGAGATCTGATTGGTTTCCATGGACAACTAGACCAGTTTTAAACTTCTAATAAATCTCCCCCATATTACCTACCCATCCTATACATCTGCACCGTGATCATGTGACTGCACGTAATTCTTTATATTTCTTATTTTCCAGGTTGTTCGCGCCAAAGAAAGACTAGACCAGGAATTACAGATCCAGGACAACACGAAAAACTCTGGAGAGGAGGCCAAGACGACGTGATGAAGCCCTTCCAGGTGCCTATGGCCTGATGTCTCCCAGGAGTGTGCGCCTTTCACAGCGATGGCGGTGCAGACCCCTGTGACCGGACATAAGGCATGAGGACGCCTCTGTGTTGTAATTTATTACTGTGATAATAAAGCTTTCTATTTTTGTAAGGAGCCTTGTACAGGGAGTCACCTGCCATTGTGCCTGAATGTTACCTTGTCATGAGCGCCGCTCCGGCCTCGGGTGTGTGATACTGCTGCTGCGGGGACATGTAAGGCTGCGTTCACACTGTGTTCTGCAGCTCCTTTTTTTGACTGAATTTCCTGCATCAGTTGTATAATACAAGTTCTGATCTGATTTGATGCCCCCATGGGGGTCTATAGGTCATGGATGCCCCTGTATCCTGAGGTTTATATCTGGGGACACCCCCTCCCCTCTCCCTGGATGCCTCGTTCTGCCCGATTGGAACAATCAGCTGTAATTCTAATAAAGGACTCGTTAGTCACTGTGGTCTCCTCACAGGTTATTGGCTCTAATTAACAGGATTAAGGCTGCGTTCAGTTTTTCAGATGCAGTTTTTAAAGCCAAAAGCAGGTGAGGATCAATGGGGTGAGAACTTATCTTAACCCCACACCAAGTTTGGGCATCAAAAACTGCATCTGAAAAGCTAAACATGAGAACGCAGCCTAAGACAGCACCGCTCCTGCCAGTAGGCCATGTCTGGTATTACAGATGTAATAATGTGCACTGAATTTTTGGTGCGACCTAAATCAACTAAAAGGTGATATGAGGGGGATGAAGCTCTGATACAGCCCTGCGCCCCATTGTTGTGCCCACCCATACTGAACTGGTTACAGCAATACATCAGCTCAGCCACTAATCGTAAGATGGGAAATTCTATGTATAAAATATAACTTGTAGCTGCCCTGTCACCACTAGGGGGCGCTGAAGCTATATATAAAATACCGTGTATGGAATACACCATGGGGTCACGGAGGGGTTGGTTCTCTGCATCAGAATTTAGGTTCCAAACAGGTCAAGTAAATGTGTCTCACATAGTGATAGGCTGACCTGGACATATAGCCAGAGTGTCGGCCAATCCGGTAAGCCAGGGCTAGTTGCTAGGGACTGTGGCTGTGCGGCCATGGATATCTTCAGGTCGGATTATCTCTAGTCTCACATAATCTTATATAGATCTTTATATTCTAAGAATCAGACACGGAGGGGTTTTTTTTCATTTTGTTTTTATTGTTCCTTTTAATGGTTGAATAAATGCCCCCGACTGGGGGAGGCATCTCGTTGGCAGCTTTGCCCCGTACGGAGCTCACTGGACAATCTCCGCGCTCGAGGGGGCGGTCTCGTCATGTCGCTGTCACTCAGGATCTCCCACTCACACCGATGCAAGAGCTGTCTACATGTGGACAATGAGGAGTTAAAGACACGGGGGGGGGGGGGGTCTGTGATACAGAAGGCACTTGATGTGGCGGCCTGCAGATCATCACTCCAGTAGCGCATGGCCACACAGAGCATCACTCCCTCTGAGCTCGGCATTATCTGCTGTTCTGTGGCCCATGGACATCAATGGGTTGTCACATACATGAGACCCGCACTGATCCACGCGTGTTTATAATATCCATCATACGTGTGCCCGGTCTTCCAGGGGAGCATACAGGTAGGAAAACCCAAACCCAGTGACCTTTACAGCCAAAGATGAATGTACTGCACCACTACTGCAATGTGTGAACATGGCCTTAAAGTTGTCCATCCCCCCCCCCTCCCCCTCCTCAATCATTATTTATGATTACAGAGCTAAATTACAATCCTTTACATATCTGCAGCCACCACTAGAGGGAGCTCACTGCTCACATTGAATTCAGTAGTAAAACACGATGCAACACACTCCCCCTAGTGGTGGCTTCAGGGATTTCTCCCAAAGGTACATATCTGTGAATCCAGTGCAATTGGGTTGGAGAGATTTGGCAGTGCCCTAAATGTGGCCTGACTGATGTCTTACATCCTGGCATGCCCCTTTGCCCCTCTGCGATGGGCACTGCCAGCCTGGTATATGGGACATGCAGACAAGGGGGTAAGGTTTGGGTCTAAAAGCTCTGATTCATATTACATACAAACTGTTCCTAAGAACAAGGTCTCACTCCCCAAATTTGTGGGACAGCAGGTGGAGCCTGTGCCCCCCCATTCATCCAGTGTGCGGGTGCAGGAGTAAGACTAGGGGCGCAGGACACCTGCTCCATCAACTAGGGGTAAATATTATACATGGGACAACCCCTTTAAGGGGGGGGGGGGTGTTGCTCTGTCCACTGCGTCTATAATGAATCCGCACCCGGTGACATGGTGGAGGTGGAGTCTCACTTTAAGGCCTATTTTTTTATACTAAAACATGACAATTTAGTCAACGCATCCTAAATAAGAAGCCGCCACCTGATTGGTTGCAACAAAGGCAGAGGCTCCCGGGGTCCACACACGATTTGGCGCCATGTGACGGGTCCATGTACCCCAGACATATAAAGGAAACATGTCGACATCCAAATCGTCTGCATTTTACCATATTGTTATATAACATTCTCTGTGGCCGGGACCCATCAGGCAGAGGACCCCTTTACCCAAGAAGTGGCTGCTCAAAGGCTGCAGAAAGAGGGAGGAATAACATAGACAAAAACGATCCATTTCTCCCTAGAAACAGCGCCCCCTTGCCTACAGGCTGCGCCTGGTATTGCATATGAGCTGCAATACCAGATGCAACAAGGGTGGCGCTGTTTCTATAAATAAGCAGTAGCCTTGTTATTCTTATCTCATACAACCGCTATAGATCACTGTATTCTCCTCTCTTAAAGGTGATGTTTATAAGGTGAATGAAGGAGACTTTGGGGCCTTCTTCCCCTCCCCCTATTCTCAGGCCACATGGGACTAATAAGACGTCTTCTGATCCATGTGCATCACCAGGAGTCAGGGTCATCCTTTCCATGGCGGGTGGAGAGGAATGTGCTGCGGGTGTGGGGCTGCGGGCAGTGTATGGAGCCAGGGTGGATCACACACAAGGATTACAGTGCCCCCCCTTTAAAGTTTTCTACACTTTGATTAACCCCTTGATAAAAGGGTCCCCTGAATGTCCCATTGCTGAGCTCTTAGATATAATCTGGTGGGTATATCACCTGCAGCGCCCCCGCAGGGAACACAAGGCATTACACAGTGACCCTATGAAAGCAATGTGCTGCCTATGCAGAGCCAGGACGTGTCAGGACCTCCAGGTAGTATAACTGAAGGTCCTGAGTTATTGACTCCCCACAATTCCCAGTATTTAAAGTTGGGTTTTGTAAATGAGACAACCCCTTTAACTCCAGCCTGTTCTCCTGCCTGCGAATGACCAGTCAGTCCAGAGATCCCAGCAGAGCATCGTCCTCACACACTACTCACAGTCCATAACATAGCGGAGCCTCCTCATACATGACACCAGGGTTATATAGGGAAGCAAAGAGAAGCAGCACTCACTATGGCTGAATGCGTTGTCATGGGATATCTATAGGGCGGGATGATGGGAAAGTGCAGAGATGGGGTTAGTGCATAGGTATGTAGCGGAATGTGATACAACCAGAAGTGGGACCATACAAGTCCTGGAGCGGATCATAGAGCGGATGTACAGAGGAGACGGTGAGTGCGGAGCAGAGGAGCCCGTGGCGTTATCCACGCTCCTCTCCCTCTTGTCGTCGCAGAGTCGGCTCGGTCGGAGCATTTCCATAATTATTGCTTTTCTCAGAAGGCGGAAAACCTTCTCTCGTGAAATTCCGAAAGACGGCAATGTAACTTCTCCTGGCCCCCGAATACAACAAAGTGCTTGATTCTACGCAGTCCCTAAACGGCCCGAGTCCTTATAAT
The DNA here is from genome assembly GCA_019512145.1 of Engystomops pustulosus. Taxonomy (NCBI): domain Eukaryota; kingdom Metazoa; phylum Chordata; class Amphibia; order Anura; family Leptodactylidae; genus Engystomops; species Engystomops pustulosus. Next base: position 3,524,491 of record CM033648.1, on the reverse strand, counting down.
GTCACATTAGGGGTCGGCCTGCTGTGTTTTGGTCCCATGTACAAGAGGGGAAGCGATTCGGCAGGCAATGTGAAATGATCTAGAGATCCTGAAAATACACAGAGGTCGGCCGGGAATGTCACGGGGTCACACCTCTTCTGCCCCTGTCGTGTGTGTGTGGGTATAGTGGGCACAGGTAGAGAGTTACAGGGACACGGCCTTCTCAGTTGACCACCGCAGGCTTCAGTAACACGGACCCTGGAGGGATGACCACCCATCCAGGGAGTAGAGAGTCGGAGCCCATGCCAGGTGACAGATCTAAGACCCCGCTGGGGAGCAGAGATAGTGCATCTGCTGAACTAGGCCTCACTTTTGACCCTTCAGTCCTCTCATCGCTCTCTGACCTTTGAGCCTTGGGTCGTTTTTCATTTTCGGATTTTCCTGCTGAAATCAAAGAGACTAAAGGCAATCCCAGGCCCGCTGCGGAGTAAGCTTGAGACAACAGGGAGCCCTTGGCCAGGTTGAGGGGAGACCCTGCAAGTGTCAACATGGGATTTGGTAGCCCTGCCAGAGCGGAGGCTACACCACTGCAGGCCAATGAGCTGAGGTCCAAAGGTCCGGGTGCCAGTGGAATAGGCAGGGTCTGACTGCCGAAGATGGCGGCAGGGTTGGGAATAATGAGTTGGGCTCCGCTTGCATAGCTGCTGTCCCCCAGTGCAGGTAATTTGGGGGGCTGGTGTATCTTCAGTAACTGGCGCTGCTGGTGTGAGATGAAGTGGCCGTGCGCCTTGATGTGCTTGCGCAGGGAGCTGGGGTCTGTGTAGCGCTTCTGGCAGCCGGGCATCTTGCAGTAGTAGGGCTTGTCCACGTAGTGGGTGCGCGTATGCTTGAAGCGGTCGCTGGAGTTGGAGTAGCGCTTGTTGCAGCCCTCGTAGGGACACATGTAAGGCTTCTCACCTGGGCAGGAAAAATACACAAAAATGGTTTCACACAGAAGATGATAAGATCCCTCAGGGGGAGACCCCGCCCCGCCGATCCCTCAGGGGGAGACCCTCCTGATTTCTAAGGGAGGGTATTCATGGAAAACGGGCTTGCCCCCTACACAGGGGATGAATCTCAGTTCGGGGTTGTTCTGGCTCCCGTATCAGCTGATGGGCGGGGGTCCTTGAGTGTTCATATAGTGATCATAGATTGTAAGCTCTTTCCAGCAAGGCCCTCACTCTGAGGCTGCATACACATGTGGTGGTAACGCGTGAAGAGGAGAAGAGGAGATTTTCCTAATTACATTGCTGTCAACATTGCCTATACAAAACACATGCGTTAACAGAAACTAAACGCAATGTGTGAACACAGCCTTATTAATCATGTGACCATGTTACTGCTCTCTTATGTCTTATTTCATTTGTATATGTCCCCCATAATCTGTACAGCGCTGCGGAACATGATGGCGCTATAGAAATAAAAATGTATGATTTATTCTTATACCATATCCTAGTGACAGAAGCTTCCCGGCCCGTACCTGTGTGTGAACGGTTGTGTATCTTCAGGTTTTCCAGCCGGGAGAAGCTCTTGTGACATGTCGGGCAGCAGTGCGGCCTCTCGTTAGTATGGGTGCGAATGTGAATCAGCATCTTATACCTGTGGGTACACAAATAACAAAGGAGACTGAAATATTGTATTATCCATATGTACAGCGGCGGCCTGTGGCTCTAGACGTGATACCCCGAGGATTGCCATATAAATGCCCTGTAATCAGATTGCAGAGTATAACAGCTCCTGCAGGGGGCGTCATTAGGACCTCTTCCCGGTGACCCCTTATAGTTTGACACATAAATATAACTCAATAGATTCTGGGGACATTCATGATGTGAATGATGTAAGTATATATCTTGCTGCACTTTTAGTCCATCTGTTTTCAAAATCCCTGCTTGCTGACAGTGAATGCAAAACATCACTAAGCTTCATGGTAAAGGTATTACCTTCACTAAAACATTGCAGCAAAATATTTCTAGCCGTGGCACCTCTGCCACCCCCAGAAATAGCGCCTCTGTTGGCCGGTGTCTGGTACTGCAGTGTGGGGTCTCCCTCTCACCTGGCGTTGAATCCTCTTCCCCGGCGGGCACATCCCTCCCAGTGGCAGCAGTATCCAGCGTCCTTCTCTGGCTTCACGTGGAAATCATTAACGTGATCCACCAACTCTTGCAGTAACTCGAAAAGGCGGTTGCACTGAAAAGTCATAGGTCAAAGGTGAAACAATGGAGAGCGGCAGGTAATGAGAGGGGAGGGGGCGGCTGCTCAGTGCTGGATGTTCATGTATTGTACATCAAACTAGTTTATGGTTCCCTGGTCAGTCCTGATCACAGGGAGATCTGCTCTATTTAGAGGTCCAGCAACTACCAAAATAAACGGGTTTGTGTAAATCCTGGAGACCACATGGATGTCATACGTGGGCCGTCCACGGTCACATACTACTATAGGAAATGTGCATAAAACGTGTCCATAATATCGGTATATTGTGTGTGACCCTGGTTTTGTTTTAGTGCCTCCTGCAGGCAGACTCCTGTTACTACGATAGATTCCACTTTGATATTCACTACTATTTTATAACAATTCCCTTTACTTCAGGCCCGGATGACTAGAATGTTTGGCTATGACAAGCTGAAAGTGACATTAGGATCCTGTATTATTTCACTGCACTGAAAACCCCAGGTTTTAGGATGAATTTACATGTAGCAGATTTGTTGATAACATTTCTGCACCATCTGGGGAGTGAGGACTTTAGGAAATCCATGCAGTTGCCACGAACACAATCCTATTCAGATGAAACTTTTAGTCACAATAATCAGACAGATATAGCACCATGCAGTGATCTGATTCCACTGGTTCCTGACACAATCCTGGCAATTTCTGCAGCCGCCACTAGGTGGAGCTCACTGTATGCAGACTGTTACAGCTCCTACTGAGTTCTCTGGCTGCAGTAGACATCCCTAGGCACTAAGCTCCCTCTAGTGGTGGCTGGTGACATCCCAGAATTTATCATTACTGTTACTACCATTGCCATCACTGTGTGAAGCTCACTCAGGACATTTATAACATTATTTGCTGTTACTGTAACACCCCCCCCTTGACTTCTTTCAAGTTCAGCATTGTTAAACTATGACGATGGGGGGATGTGGGACACTGATGTGTTCATATTGGAAAGTGTGTGTGGTTGCTTCTTGTCTTGCCCGATTTCCCATTATATACAGATATATCTTATTCAATGTTCAATGGTACCCTTAAAAAATTGGGAGGTGCAAGCACTTTGACCAGCGCTCCATTTACTTATGCTAGGGGTGCCCAGCATCCCAGTCATATGGGGCACTCGCTGAGGGTTGTAGGGCAGCAGACATTGGCACATTAACCTGTATTATGTGCTGTTTACCTTTGCCCACTGACACACCAGCTGTTTCTGCTCTGTGTACTCCAGGGACAGACGCTTCTCCTTCGGTGGGGTGAGGAACATGGATGGGGGCAGCTGTAGACCAGAGCTTAGAGGCAGGAAGAACTGGAATGGACTGGGGACTGTATCCCCCCTGCAGCGCAGTGATGGAGTGTCCTAGGGAGAAGAAGATACATCACTTGAAGTGAAGCAGCAAGATGTAGATGAGAAGGAGACGCATGGAGCCGAGGGCCATTCCCAGAAGTAAGATGGAATGTCAGAGATAACGTATGATCCTAACATCTACCCACAGGGAGTCAAATCTGCATTTCCTCTGGGTGTACAAAGGCAAAACCCGTCTGCTATACAATGGAATAGCTGTGAGCTAGACGTGTCCTTCCATCATACACAACCATTTATGGCTGCATTGAGAACTCTGCCCCCTACAGGATGGGGTAATTTTATCACAAAGACAATAAGTAATGGTGACAAGGACTTACCAATGGAGTGTCCCCACCTGTCACCCTTTCAGGGGACAGGGATGCTCGGCTAGGGGAGTCCATACCAGAAGGGGGGGAAAGGCTGAGGTCCACAATTGGTGGAGTAGAGAAGGGGGGGCTGTCTCTCTCCCGAAAACGAGGCAGGAACCCTGGAGGGGATAAAATAGAAAAGCAATTGTTAAGCAGACATTCAAGGCCCCTTCTGGATTTAGGGGTGTCATGGCACAGGAAGGTAATGTCTGGATTGGGGTGCAGTGGTATATAAGAGGGTACCTGGTGGGGGTGAGGGACAGATTGGGGTGATGACAGTGGTTCCATCATCCCGTATCATCAGCTCGTGGTGCACTGAGCTCTTCCTCGTGCTCCCCCCATTGCGCTCTCTCTTCTCTCGTGCTGCCCGCAGCTTAGAGATACTGAGCTTCAGATCCAGGGGCTCGTCCAGCGAGTGCATGATCAATGGCTACTCCCAGAGCACCCCCAGCCGCCCTGGATAGAGAAGGGAAGTCGATTAGAACAACATGAATAGATTATCAGGCTGAGGACATGTCACAGATCAACCATTAACCCACCGCTCACCACCAACCTGCACAGCACAGTGTAATCTCACAGGCACGCAGGGGTTAATGTGCTGTGTCAGAGAAAGGGTAATACCACTTGCCACGTGTGGTTTCCTGAGGGGTGCGGGGGGTTTAGGAGATGTAACATACCCCCCTCTCCTAAGGGAATCTGGGAGAGGGAGGGTCACCCATCTAGTGCCATGTGGGGATAAAGGCGTGTCCCCCCCACCCCCATGCTGGGCAGAGGGCCAGCCGTGGCCAGACACTGAGGAATGTGGAGGCCTGGGAGCACCGAGCAGAATGGGAGGGAGGAGAGACATGGAGAAGAGGGAAGGACACTGACAGGAGGAAAGAAGAGGCTGGATAGGGAGGAGAGACACAGCCCCCAGGCCGCCAGGAAGTCATTAGGTGACAGGTAGCCGGGTGCCCGGGGCGCCGATATGATGAATAGGGTGCAGCAAAGAGGCACATGACAGGAACGTGTAACAACACACACACACATACACCTATACTACAACACACATCCACCTATACTACAACACACACACACCTATACTACAACACACACACCTATACTACAACACATACACCTATACTACAACACACACACCTATACTACAACACACACACCTATACTACAACACACACACACCTATAACACAACACACACACACCTATAATAGATCACATATACACCTTTTATACAACACACACACACACCTATAGTAAAACACACATTTACATACAAATTTACACATAAAACTATGAAAATGTAGTCATATAATACAATACAATTATGTGTAGGAGAGACCTCATTACAATGTACAACTACCTGACTGGACAGTACAAGGATCTTTCCAAAGACCTTTTAATACCTAGGCCTGTGACCAGGACAAAGGGGCATCCTCTACACCTAGAGGAGAGGTGCTTCTACCATCACCATAGACAGGGGGCATCCTCTACACCTAGAGGAGAGGATGTTCTACCATCACCATAGAGAGGGGGCATCCTCTACACCTAGAGGAGAGGCTGCTCTACCATCACCATAGACAGGGAGCATCCTCTACACCTAGAGGAGAGGATGTTCTACCATCACCATAGAGAGGGGGCATCCTCTACATCTAGAGGAGAGGCTGCTCTACCATCACCATAGACAGGGAGCATCCTCATTGTGTTTCATAACCCAATGTAAATGCCACGTGTGAATGTAGCCTTAAAGGATTGTAAACCAAGCACACTGACATACTGGTGTGTGCCCGCTCTGGCAGGATCCGCATTTTATTTAGCTACATATGTTTAAGGGGTTTTAAAATTATGCAAATTAGCCTGAGGAGCTCTAGGCCCCATTACCAGCTAGAAGCTAAAAGAAAAGCGGATCCTGCCAGAGGGGGCACACACCAGCATGTCAGTGTACTTGGTTTACAATCCTTTAAACACCCGCTGAATGCCGCTTTCAGATCTGGGAGAGATAGTGCCTGTAATCTCGCCTGTACTGACGAGGTAAGAGGGTCAGTAGAGGCAGGTAATATCTGAGGAATGTGCAGCTGTGAGAAGGGGGAGACAGAGGTGAGAGAAGGGAACGACCGGAATATAAAGAGAATGGGAGACGAGATGTTGCAGATGGGTGGGGAGAGGAGGGGTATGATGGTAATTGCTGTCCAAGGGGTGGGGGCAACCTATGTGTCGGAGAGGCGCAGGTGGGGGTTTCATCTTGTCGGGAGTAACATGTTGTACTATAAATACCCTGATAATTTTTTTTTCATCTTCACACTGTTTAAAGACGGGCTATCTGGGTTCTTTGTTTTGGATTTCGTTAAAGCAACATATCCCAAAAACTAGGGAGCTGGTGCTAGCGTTGTCCTCGAGGGGGTCGGCCCTGGTTACTGATGAGGCTTGAAAACGGATTGGTGGCAAATATTATGATCAGTATAAGGTTATAGTGACACTTCAAGTCATGAGACAAATATCTGCGGAAACAAAGGTCAACATGTTAAACCAGCTGCCCAATCCTTGTTCTTTCTGGGTGGGCACAACCTACACAGTAATTATAATTATAAGCAATTATATATATAAATCCTAATTGTCGCTGCTGCGCCGAGGTCCGCCGGAGTTCAACTCTTCTCCTTCGGTGCAATTGAGGCGTGCAAATTCTTTTTTAAAATACCGCGGTTTGTCGAATCCGTCGGGTTTTCCGCCGGCCAGGCCCCCCGCTTCTCGGCGCGTGTAAGCCGGCGCAAGGTGACCAATCCGATCGCATGCTCCATCCAAAAACCCAGGGCATTCAGGGAAAAATGGTCGCAAATATTCGGGAAACCCGGCGATTCGGCTCCTAGTAAATGACCCCATTATTATTGTAATGGGTATTGAAGAAGCGGTATCCTCATCAATGGAGGTGTGGTGGAGTTAGTTAGGTTTTTCTTAGTAGCCAAACAAATAAAATACTAAAAAGTGACATATCCAAACACCTAAAGTCCACATAAAGGCCCTGATATTACCTCCCACTTAAAAATGACGAGCAGCAATGTAAGTACAGAATCTGTGACTGAGCAGTGTGAAACTCCTCATAAAACATCATTAATTAGAAATCCTATTAAGAAATATAAGCGGGCAGTGCAAGGCTGGGTGTCTAAAAACTCGAGCAGTAGTCATCCGTCTTAGTGGTTTTTACAAATTAGCCACCCGTTTTTCATACAAGGAAGATTTAGAACAGATACACAGAAAACTTCAACGCCCCGAAAACATTTTCGTGATTTGTCCTGATATTGAAGTACACACGACGTAATTTAGGTTATTTAGCACCTTGCATTACCCCCCCCATGCAAGTATTTTAAATAATGTACCGTTATACTCGAGTATAACTAGGGTGGGCAATACACCTGCTACTCTCTAATCTCATCAATAAATGTCCAGTAGTCTCTCCCTTATGAAAAAATGTCCGCAGAGTGGCCCCATTAATAATAATAATCAACAGATGTGCCCCCATTATGTAATGTCCAGCAGAGTGCCCCCGATTAATGTATAGGATTCCGGCAGAGTGCCCCCCATTAGGTAATGTCCACAAGTTGCCCCATTAATGTAATGGTCCAGCAGAGTGCCCCCATTAATTTCATGTCCAGCAGAGTGCCCCCATTAATGTAATGTCCGCAGAGTTCCCATTAATGTAATTCAGCAGAGTTGCGCCCCATTAATGTCATGTCCAGCAGAGTGCCCCCATTAAGTATGTCCACGAGTGCCCCATTAATTAATGTCCTAGAAAGAGGACTCAATCCATTGCCTCTAATTGTATATGACATTTTTTTGTGCAGTTGCGCTTTCGATATGGTTGCACTAACTGCCTGTCAACATACAACTAATGGGTGTAGTAATTGGGTATCCCTCAGACTACACACGCGCACCGTATGTTTCTATGGTTCTTCATACATTAACATTAAATAGTACTGTGGAGTAGGATGCCCTCCGCCTGGGGCAAGCCTACACAGCCCTTATAATTAGGCCGTGAGCCTTAGAATGCAATTTTGACCATGTTTCCTGCCCTTGGTCTACAGAAATCTGCATCGTGTATGATTGCCAGGTTCCGGACATGAGAAGCCTTCTGGCGCTGGAGTCCCTCCTAATGACACAAGTCACACCTTTACAGTACGAGGAGCATCTGCACTGTCACTTTAGGACACACAGTAAGAGAGGCTATCCCTGTAGTATAATAGGAACTCCCCTCTTTTTACAGCCAAATAATTCAATCATAGTTTTTAATTTTCCTTTAATACCACTAGATATGTTTAGGAATTTATAGCCCAAAGTGTGGTTGCCAGGAGATACTGGGGTGTGGGAAGGTTAATATGCTAAGTTGGGGTCAGTTGATCCCGGGCACACTTGTGAGTGGTAGGAAAAACAAACTTTAGGACAGTGACATGGTGGTGCATAAGCTCCTTTTTCTGTATGGCGAGTTTCATAGCTGTGAAGTCTGCACGAGCTATCACCTGCAGATGTCCGCACTGAATGTCTGCGCCAATCAGCGGGGCCTGGTTTCTATGGCAGCCCAGAACATTATAGATGGCTTCTCTGAGGAAAGTAGTGTATACAAGCACATTGCACCCCGTGTGTGATGGCGCCAAGTATTACACATGTTAACTTTAACAGCGGGGCTTTCCAAAAAGAGAGATGTGGAAAGTACGGCTCATCTCAGTGATGTCACTATATTTTAATTCTGCATGAAAATCCCTTGAAGGAACTGCCATATGGTTGATGCCACCCTCTTTCCCGAAATGGACAAACTATATTTAGGAGCTTCTGTCCACCATTTTATATTCTACTCCCCTATGGCTAATTGGTTAGAGTTCGAAACACAAATGGCGCTGTAATGAACATCCGTAGTCCCCACAATTCCCAAAATGTTATGTGTCTTTGTTCCTTCTACCATATCATAGCACAGCTTTTATTATTTACATGTCTCTTGAATGAAGCTGCTTTGTAAATTGGTTGATAAGGTTTCTGTCGAATTAACATCATATCTGGCTTTTTTTAAAACACAAATCCTGACGACCCAATTATAATATTATGGGGATTCCTTCAGCCCTGTTGTTTTCTGACAGGAATATAACGAGGCACAGAGTAGTGGGAACTAACCCATTTCTTGGCCTTGCCTCTTATTTTTCAATCTCGAATAATTGACCATTATAGTCACCAATGCCTATTGTAATGATACCAGAACTACTAATTCTGAGGCCCGCAACCTACAAGACCCCTTCCATTTTGGTAGTCATAATGCGGGCCATTTGTTTTTCCATGAAAAGAAGTACTAAAATCTTGAGGTACCACATACGATATAGATACCATAGCGATTTATAACAATGGCTATAAGGAAAAGTCTATAGCAGATCTAGAACCATCTGTTTACATCAGTAAATACCCCGACACCCCACCGACCACAGTTCACACAGACCTGTTTGCTTCTGCATGACACTGTCATCTGTGCACATTGCATGTTCAGAATTCCTACCCAATAACCAAGAACATTTTAATGTACTAAATCGCCCCGGCTTTGTATATTAATATATGTGTGATGTTCCAAAGACTTTGCTATACAATAGTACTGTGAGAGAGGTACATGCGTTCCGCCCTCCACCCTAAATGCGTGCCTTGTCAGCTGATGTGGAGACAGGTAGGGCACCATTATTATCTGTATGTTTGGCTGTAAAATCACAGCAGCTAAGATATTAAAGCTTGTAAAGGTCTGTCAGGAAGAAGCTTGCTCCTCTGTTCTTTGTCTAAAGAGCAGCCCTTAATTTTTTTATGGCACTGATGCTTTCCTATTGCGGCCTGGGTTTTTATTAACACTCTGCTACCAAATACATGATAAGCATCCTTCATGAGGTAAATAACTTGACTATATCTTATTTACATAAATTGGTCTTAAAATGGCTACCGCTTAAGTCGCCCTAACTCATGGCCACCATGATGATGAATAACTGATTGAACGAAGTATAGAAATGTCCTTTCATGTCTTTTGTCCATTGTATTCTTTTGGCATCATCATACTCAGGCGACCTACCTCTATGGCGTCCATAAACCCTAATTCTTGAAGGGATTTTCCCAGCTCTTCCAAGATGCAGATATTGAATTTCAATTATAAATCTAATGGATTTCAAGATCTCCTCTTGCTGCCTATCGGGACCTTTTTATTGGTTTACATCCTGGTCATGTGATGGGGCATAATGCTGCTCTGTTATCTGGACTGTGTGTCCGGCATATGACCAGGACCGTCTACGACCACCTGACTGCAGCAGAATCTTACAAAGGAAGAAAATGCATTCAGAAACTACCTTGGAAAACATTTGTAACTTTTCATTTGTTTTACCAAAACGGAATACAGCCCTAGTATACTTATGTTGGGTGGCTATCAATAGGGTTAATGCCGCCGCTGTTACATGAATATAGCTGATCCCCATGTCCATGTGTAGACAAACCGGATCTCCCCTTTAACAACACCACGGAGTTGCTGCAGGTCTGAATAACCACTTACTACATGTGTAGCCATGTTTGCTTCATCTTGTGTTTGAAGACAGGACATGTTGGCGAAGCTGTCACATGTATTAAGCCACTCATAAAGTACAACGGGCAGGTGCCAGGACATACTGCAGGGTCGAGGAAGCACTTAGAAAATCAAGTCACCAAAAAGTCTGCGAACTGCGGGATAAATATTAATTCCTGGACCCTGCAATGTTATGGAAAGATATGATCTGGGCTCAAAACTTGTACCTAAGGCCCTGCCTGTTGGGGGGTGAAGTTTACCTCATCTGTATATTTATTTGGTTCAAAATGTAGGGTGCTTAAACCCGTATTTGGTCACCACTTCATAGTGCTTGTGCCACACCCAGTGCTGTTTACAATCCTTCCCCACAGTTTGGCCGCAAAGACCGGGATGAGCTCAGCGCTGGCACTGTATTATTACCCCACCCCCATAAAAATAAACTTGGGGCTCCCAGGGGAGTGAAGAGTTCCAGGGTCTGACCCTTACTCAGCTATTAGATGTGGGATCTGGAGATTACAGTGTTATTACTGCATTGCAACTGTTATGCGTTGACCCCCAAATAGCGTCGCCTTGGCCTGTTTAATGAACCCCAGGCTTACGTGTGGATGAGTCTGTGCCAGTGCCAGCTCGCTATATACGTTAGTGTTGACACATGGTGATACTGATGATGTCATGTACTTGTTCAGTGCATGCAGCCGCTGACCCATTACCATTGGCCTGCTTTTGGCCCGGCAGCTCTGAGTAATCGTGGGTGTTGGCCTAGGCGTTTTACAAAATCCTGTACTTGTCATATTAGCCGACTTCCTTTCCTTCAAGTACCCAACTACCCGCAAACTCCTGAAACTCCTCCAGAACCTTCTAGGGGTCTAATCTATGTTTCTTGGATAAAGTAATTTCCCAGAATGGGAAATATACTGATTTCAATTTGCTTACTTGGCAACACTATCCTCTGTAAAATTGCTCCCAGTTGTTTTTGTGGGGCAGATTAGACAATGGTCCCTAAATGATCGTAAAGCACCATGAATACATCATAAATTTTAGGTGGCTCTGGAGCCCGGCTCATGACTTCCAAAGTTGTCAATAGAAACCATGCAAAAAGTTACAAACTTCATTGGCCTTATCCAACTTTTCTTAAAGGGGTTCTCCACAGCTAGATGGGATATTGCAATACTAGCCATATACAATCTGTATCATTTATGTTTTTTGTTAGAACCCTGAACAAATCTATACTTAATGGGAACCTCCCCAGCCATATGGGCATAAACAACCAGCTTAACTGTCCAAAATCTGTGTATAGTAAGCCTCTCCTAAGAAACGCCCCAATATACTAGCTCAGGAAGATAACTTTATCGAGAACTAAACATGCACCAAAAGTTTTGACAGGGGAGACATCGACTCCTTTTCATTAACAGCCAATAAGATTCTGGCTCTACCTTCTAATGTGCCCCTTGGAACATAAAAGAACAATTCAGTGGATGCAAAAGTAATTGATTAATTTTTCTCTTGCCACAGAGGTACAATCACATGTGGCGTTTAAACCATAAGTTTCAAAATGCAATGAAACAGCTGTAACATTTGCGTTACATCGTGTTAATGTTGTGTTTTGTTAAATCCAATGTAAAAAATCAATTTAATTAGGCAAATCTCTCTCACTGTTTAATTGCGTTCTGAAAGCCACATGTGAATACCCCTCATAAATATTTAATCTATCAAAACATTTTGGATGATTTATTTGGGCTAGTAAACCATAATATATGGACCTAAATAGTTAGGCTGCTTCAAAATATGGAGTAATTATAGGTGACATATAATAGAATCCCTAAATTTATCCTAAGGGTGAAGACACACATGGCGTTTTTGGGGCCGTTTTTGGGCCGTTTTACTAAGTGCGTTTTCAGATCGTTACACGCCTCGTTAAAAAACCATCCTTTTTTAAAAACCATTGCGTTTTTTTGAAAACGCATGCGTTTTTGTCCGTTTTTCATTGCGCAATTTCGGAAAAACGGACAAAAACGCTGCGTTTTCAAAAAACGTGCTTTTTTTAAAAAACGGATTGCGTTTTTTAACGCGTCTTTTAACGATCTGAAAACGCACTTAGTAAAAACGGCCCAAAAACGCCATGTGTGTCTTCACCCTATGGGGCTGCTTACAACCTGTTTATCTATTAAGATAATTGGGAAAAACGGTCAAAAAGGGATGTGTTTTTAAGCGGACTGAAAACGCATGCTTAAAAACGACCAAAACGCCATTTGGCATCACATGGGTAATATGCTATTACCTGATTATGTCATTGAACATGGCCCATCTGGATGAGAAACAGTAAGGAGGGTATGGTTAACCCCGACCTCTCCAGTGAATCCTGAGAGAAGAGGTGCCATGGGTTATCAGCGCGTTATTGTATGTATTGTATAATATAATATAACACTGTGAAGGGATCTCTGCTTTAGGTTATAGAGTGCAGAGGTGAAAAAAGATCACTAAATCCTTATATACACACGCGTCTAGTCAGCTGCAGAAATGAATAGAGTCCGATAATGCAAGTTAAGGTCTACGTTCTCTGATATCAGCCCACTTGGTAATACTATGATTATATCAAGTTCCTCCCACTATTTGCATAACATAATTGTACTGATGCTAGCGGCAATATCTAAACATATCCCTTAAGAGGAAGAAGTCTCTGTATATTTGCATTGTAAGCCAAATCCTTCTACATACACTACCCTCCACACCTGGCACTGCCGCGGCGACCCCATGCATAGAGGGGGTTAATTCTAGCCATTGTGGTCCCAGCCCCAGATGTGCAGTATATGTATTAATAGAAAGCAGCAGTGGTGAGCAGGCGCCAGGCCCTGAGTGTCAGCTTTGTACATCATCCAGGCATGCCTCCTCTGCACAGCCGGCCTGCGCTGTGTGTGGGACGGACCCGAAGGACCTCTGTGCTGTGTGTGTAGTTATGTGCCGCTCTGGACACCGCACTGCCATTGTGTGTATCTGGATGTGAGGTGTACTTGTATACATTCTGTATGGGACATCTCATTGTCCTGTGTAAACCACGATAACACACTGCAGTATTGGTACAGTATATTCTGAATTCTTTCATGGGTGGTCATGAGTGAAGCCCCCCAACCGGTCATACAATGACGCCGTCCCTATGCGCATATACAACATACGTCCAGAAGTCACCCATTTTACAAGGATAACCCGCTTCCCCTGGGATTGTTGTCATCCTGTCCCCTCATCAGCCGGTAATTGTACAGTGTATAATCTGATTGTATTCTGTTTTGTATAGCCATACACTCCGGCTGGTCATTTCACACACACAGCCATACACTGAGATTTTGATCTCATATATTGGCAGATCATCTGATTTGAGTAAAAATGCTAGAAATCAGTGACTCCATCTTGTCTATTAATAGAAACCATCGTCATCATCTGATGAACTTCATTGATGGCAAGCTGGCAGACACATTACCATGGAGCTGATATTATATCAGATAAGCACCATATACCCGACCTACAGCGCTGACTCGTGGACTCACAGTACAATGTGCATCACATAAGTCGCCACATTCGCATCTTGCGCTGACTTATCACCTACCCTGTACGTTTACTCCGTACGCTGGGTATATCCGTATAGACACTATGTAAATGGCCGTATACACTTGCAGAACATATGTAAAGGGATAAATGAGCGTTACCTTGTCCCGGCACTGCAGCAGCTCCAGCAACCAAATGACATCCGATGAGTGAAGTTCTGAACTTTTTCTCCTCGGTCTGAAGTTTGCTCTCCTCCTCCTCCTCTTCTCCTCCTTACACCTCTAAGACGCCTTTGTCACTCAGACTCTCCCTTCTATTTTTTTTATCCTCTTGAAAGTTTTTCTTTCTCTCCTCCTAACAACTTTTCTCCTGCCCCTTCCTTTATATTTTTTTTCTTTCCTCCAGCCTCTACGCTCTTTCTGGCTGTGAAGTGATAGTTTAGTTATTCTATGCATTGCCTGGGCAGGGAGGCGTTCCTAGGACGAGGCAGGCTAACCTTCCCTCCAGTACTTCGAACCACCGGCTATTGCTTGAAGTGACCCCCCCCCCCCCCATCCCAATCTAAAAGTAAAGTACTGTCCCACTCCACCTTTCCACTGACCCCATAACTACATGCTGCCCAGAGGTGCAGCACAGTCCAATCTCGCATCACTAACCTTTCCATAACTGTCCAGTTAACAGTCCGACCCCACCGCCAGGCTGCAGGGAGACATAACATTGCTTCACTGTCACATACATGGATAGTTTATCTTATCTCCCAGAACCATCACACAGGGGATGAACTTTAACTAGCGCCATGCAAAATATAATCCGGGTACATTACATACAGAGATAGGCAGGGGCTGCGTTTCCTGGTTATTTGCCAGATACTGGAACCAAATGCCTTGTTTGGGTACAAATAACCAGATAATTGGATGAAATGAGTATATCCATCAAATTAGTTAAAAAATATATCAAAATCAATTCATAGCAGTGGGTTGCTACAGAGTAGACGATCCTCAAGTTCAATTCCATCCTTGCTACAATGTTCAATATCCGTAAATGTGCCTGTCTGTAGTACAGACTGTTTACGTATAAAAATAATTGGATACAATTGTAACAAACCCTCTGCTGTATCAATGTTCCATTCACAGGTCCAATTTTCCTCAGATTTCTACAGTCATTTCCACAGACTTAGGCTACATGCACATTGCCGTGGCCCCCGCACTGTAGCACGGCGCACACGGCAGCGTGCGGGGAGAGGAGTGAGTGCAGCTCACCCCCGCCCTTCTCATAGGCACATATGGGAAGGGCGCCGTAATACGGAAAAGATAGGACATTTGTACGATGCTGTTCCATCCCATAGAAGTTGTATGGGGTACGTAGATCGG
This sequence comes from Engystomops pustulosus, assembly GCA_019512145.1. NCBI lineage: Eukaryota > Metazoa > Chordata > Amphibia > Anura > Leptodactylidae > Engystomops > Engystomops pustulosus. Next base: position 3,509,099 of record CM033648.1, on the reverse strand, counting down.
CCAATATACGTCGGCCGTATATGTCCCCCATACATGTGTTGAATGCAGCCTTAGAGTGGTGCCACACTGGCGTTTTGAACCCATTTTTAGTCCGCTTTTAGTCATGCGTTTTCATTCAGTTTTTTTCAAAACGCTCCATTTTTGTCCAGTTTTCCCAATTATCCTAATTAAAAACGGGCAAAAACGGTTTTTAACGGACTGAAAACACATGACTAAAAACAGATTAAAAAATTTACCTCTCCGTGCGCCCATTGCCGTCTATGGTGTCGATATACGCTCCCAGCGGTCGTGTGAATGTAGCCTTAAATAGAATGACGTCCGTAGGCGTTCCGATTTTTTTTTCTGAGGATGGGAACAGTTTTTTGCAAGCTAATTTTTACAAAGCATCTGTTTTGTTAAATTTTACTTATGTATATGTATTTACGTATGTGAAGAGCGAATGCAGATACACTAGGAACAAAAATATATGCATGTTTTTTTTTTTTTTTTTGCAGACATGTCTGCGTGAATGACTCTAAAACTGAGCTTGGCCTCTGCGTGTGAATTTGAAAGTTTCTATTTGGGTGACAGCAAGCAGAAAACTTGCAGGTTCGTTCACATGTGGTGTTTGCATTGCGTTAACAAACGCAATGTAAACGCCCAGGTCGGGCCTCACTGTATCAAGTGAAACACATGGACTTCAACAAGCACCCACGTTTTTGCATTGTGTACAGCAAAGCACCGGTGCTGGTTCCCGATCGCATGGCTTTACTGGAACAAACGATGCATCGTTTCAAGCCCTGACCGTGGGCGTTGCTTTGTCGTTTGTACAATGCAATAACTGCCAGTGTGAACGCACCCTGAAAAGAACAGAGCAAGGAACGATATCAGAGTAATGTTCATGATGTATTCTTTAGGGATAATCGGATCTTAATGCCGCTAGGATATGCGTTCCCTCCTTTAACTAATGGATGGAGCAAATTCAATATTTCTGCGAATATAATGTATATATTGGTATAATGTATATATCGCACGATCAGACATGTGCAGCAGAGACGCGTCTGATAGGGAATATACAGGATATAAGGAGTCGCTTTGATTGTCTTGACGTTTTCTATTGCAGCTGTATAACTCAGGGCTCCGCGAATAAATTGAAATTGCAGATTTCCTCCCTAGTTTCCGTCAAATAATTTCCAGTAGGTTTGGCAGACATCACACAGATTTCATGGAATTCTGTATATATCACCTGATATTGACCGCGCCTTAATTGCTTGTACTCTTGGACAAATCTATAAAACGACCTGTTTTTCTGCTTTGGTCGGAGCGTTTCACCATATTCCAATAACAGCTCAGCAATGGAGCACAGGGTAAAACATAATGGACCAACCAGAAGAAAAGAGTCTGATTACTCTACAGAACAGCGCCCTCCTTACTTATGGGTGGTCTAGTATGCGTCTCACCATTGTTGTTTTTTTTTTTGTTTCATCGGTTGATAAAAATATATCTTCATGCACCCTATTAGAACTTAGGGACTTCTAATATAGAGGGTCTTCTACTCATGGTTACAGATAACACCGAAACCAAATGTACCTGGCAGAAAGAATCTATACAAACTGAGGATGGTCAAATCCAAAAAAATATAATTTTTTTTGCACATCTTCTAAAAAAATCTATAAAATCAGTGCATGTCAATAAAACATAACAATTTCAAAGACTAATATAATCTTTATTTATATAGCGCCATCATATTCCTAGTGCTGTACACAATCTAGGGACACATAGAAATATAATATTACATTACAGAGTCAAACAGTCATATGGACACATGGGAGTGAGGGCCCCGATCAAAGAGCTTACAGTCTAAAACAATGCAGATTTTTGATGCGGGTTGCGTATGGTGAGTCTGTACCTCCTGTTTGCATCTGAGGGGCTGCCCAATCTTTCATTACACAGACATCCTTTGATTTAAATGCCAAGATGTATGCCTATTTGTCTGTGGAGGCGCGTAGAGTACTTAGATTACAGCTGACTGTTTTTTCTTCTACATCAAGTTGGCTTTAACCAAAGTGGAGAACCCCTTTAAACGGGAAAAATCACAATACTAGGTTGGCCACCAAGAAATCTGTGGCCTGTAAAAAAGTAAGACCTTTAAAGATATCCCTGGGGCTGACCTGTTTTTACTTCTGTATTTGGCCCCAGCGGCCTCTATATTTAATGCATTATGATAATGACATTGCCTGCACTGTATCTAGCATGTTCTATACCGGCACTGTATGCTTAGCAGTGTTCTATACTGGCACTGTATGCTTAACATGTTCTATACCGCACTGTATGCTTAGCATGTTCTATACCGCACTGTATGCTTAGCATGCTCTATACTGCCTGGCACTGTTCTTAGCATGTTCTATAACCGGCACTGTAGCTTAGCATCTCTAACCGGCACTGTATGCTGCATGCTCTATCGGCAACTGTAATGCTTACATCTCTATACCGGCACTGTATGCTTAGCATGCTCTTTACCGGCACTGTATGCTTAGCATGTTCTATACCGGCCTGTATGCTTAGCATGTTCTATAACGCCGTAGCTACATGTCTATAGGACTGTATCTTAGCATGTCTATACGCCGGCACTGTATGCTTAGCATGTTTCTATAACCGGCACTGTATGCTTAGATGTTCTATAACCGGCACTGTATAGCTTAGCATGCTTATACTGCCGGCACTGTATGCTTAGCATGTTCTATACCGGCACTGTATGCTTAGCAGCTCTATACGGCACTGTATGCTTAGCATGTTCTATACCGTCACTGATTCTTAGCATGTTCTATACCGCACTGTATGCTTAGCATGTTCTATACCCGGCACTGTATGCTTAGCATGTCTATACGCGGCACTGTAGGCTTAGCATGTTTCATACCGGCACTGTATGCTTAGCATGTTCATTACCGCACTGTATGCTTAGCATGCTCTATCCGCACTGTATGCTTAGCATGTCTATACCGGCACTGTTGCTGCATGCCTATACCTATGTATGCCTTAGCATGCTCTATACTGCCTGGCACTGTATGCTTAGCATGTTCTATACCGGCATGTATGCTAACATGTTCATACCGCACTGTTATCTTAGCATGTTCTATCAGGCACTGATGCTTAGCATGCTCTATACTGCCTGCACGTTCAGCATGTTCTATACCGGCACTGTAGGCTTAGCATGTTCTATACCGCACTGTATGCTTGCATGCCTATACGGCACGGGATGCTAGCATGTTCTACCGGCACTGTAGCTTAGCATGCTCTATACTGCCTGGCACTGTATACTTAGCATGTTCTATACCGGCACGTATGCTTACCACATGTTCTATACCCGGCACTGTACTGCTTAGCATGTTATATACCGCCTGTATGCTTAGCATGTTCTTATACCGGCACTGTATGCTTAGCATGTTCTATACGCACTGTATGCTTAGCTGTTCTATACCGGCACTGTATGCTTGCATGCTCTATAACTGCCTGGCAACTGTATGCTTACATGCTCTATACCGGCACTGTATGCTTAGCATGCTCTATACGCCTGCACTGTATACTTGCATGTTCTAACGGCACTGTATGCTTAGCATGTTATATACCGGCACTGTATGCTTAGCAGTGTTCTATACCGGCACTTTTGCTTAGCATGTTATATACCGGCACTGTATGCTTAGCATTTCTATACCGGCACTGTATGCTTAGCATGTTCTATACCGCACTGTATGCTTAGCATGCTCTATATGCCGGCACTGTATGCTTACATGTTTTCTATACCGGCACTGTATGCTTAGCATGTTCTATACCGGCACTGTATTTAGCTGTTCTATACCGGCACTGTATGCTTAGCATTTTCTATACCGGCACTTATGTAGCAGCTTATACCGCATGTATGCTACATGTTTCTATACCGGCACTGTATGCTTAGCATGTTCTATCATACCGGCACTGTATGCTAGCATCTCTATACTGCCTGGCACTGTATGCTTAGCATGTCTATACCGGCACGTATCGTGGCATGTTGAACCGCCTGTATGCTTGCATGTTCTATACGGCACTGTATGCTTAATGCTCTATACCGTGCACTGTCGTATGCTTAGCATGTTTCTATATACCGGCACTGTATGCTTAGCTGCTCTATACTCACGCGCTGGTACTGTATGCTTAGCATGTTCTTACCGCACTGTATGCTTAGCATGCTCTATACTGCCTGGCACTGTATGCTAGCATGCTCTATACTGGCTGGCACTTGATGCTTACATGTTCTATACCGGCACTGTATGCTTAGCATGCTCTATACGGCACTGTATGCTTAGCATGTTATATACGGCCTGTATCTTACCATGTTCTATACCGGCACTTATGCTTAGCATTTTATCACCGGCACTGTATGCTTAGCATGTTCTACTATACCGGCACTGTTGCTTAGCTGTCTATATCCGCCTGTATGCTTAGCATGCTTATGTGCAGGGCACTGTATGCTTAGCATGTTCTATACCGCACTGTATGCTTAGCATGTTCTAACCGGCACGTATGCTTAGCATGCTCTATACTCCTGGCACTGTATGCTAGCATGTTCTATACCGGCACTGTATGCTTAGCATGTGCTATAACCGGCAACTGTATGCTAGCATGTTCTATCCGCACTGTATGCTTAGCATTGCTCTATACTGCCTGGACTGTATGCTTAGCATGTTCTACGGCACTGTATGCTTAGCATGCTCTATACTGCCTGGCATGTATGCTAGCATGTTCTATACCAGCACTGTATGCTTAGCATGTTCTATACCGCACTGTAGCTTAGCATGCTCTATACTGCCTGGCACGTATGCTTAGCATGTTCTTACCGGCACTGTATGCTTAGCATGCTCTATACTGCCTGGCACTGTATGCTAGCATGTTCTATACCGGCACTGTCAGGGTTAGCGTTTCCTCTCCCTCCTTACGGATTATGTTCCATGGTCCTGGGTCAGGCAAGTGGGTTAGGTCACTTGTCTCCACTTTTGACTTTGGCAGCCAGTGATGTGCTGTGAGATTTGTCACTCCAGCTGCTATAGAAGATGTAGTATAAATATCTCATACCAGCTGTAGTGTGATACAGGGTTTGAAATGATCACATCACTAGTTACTGTAAATTATCACTTTACTTGTTGCTGTCTATGATGACATCACATTCTTGTATTATGACTCACACGCTGCTGTATATGATGACATCACACACTGCTGTATATGATGACCACACATGCTGCTGTATATGATGACATCACATGCTTGCTGTATGATGACATCACATGCTGCTGTATATGATGATATCACTGCTGCTGTATATGACGACATCACATGCTGGCTGTATGAGACATCACATGCTGCTGTATATGATAAATCACATGCTCTTGATGATGACATCACATGCTGCTGTATATGATGACATCACATGCTGCTGTATATGATGACATCACATGCTGCTGTATATGATGATATCACATGCTGCTGTATATGATGACATCACATGCTGCGGTCTATGATGATGTCACTTGCTGCCGTCTATGATGACATCACATGCTGCTGTCTATGATGACATCACTTGCTGCTGTCTATGATGACACTCACATGCTCCTTATATGATGACATCACATGCTGCTGTCTATGATGATGTCACTTGCTGCCTTCTATGATGACAACTTGCTGCTGTCTATGATGACATCACACGCTGCTGTTTATGATGACATCACACGCTGCTGTCTATGATGACATCACATGCTGCTGTCTATGATGACATCACTTGCTGCTGTCTATGATGACATCACATGCTCCTGTATATGATGACATCACATGCTGCTGTCTATGATGATGTCACTTGCTGCCTTCTATGATGACAACTTGCTGCTGTCTATGATGACATCACACGCTGCTGTTTATGATGACATCACACGCTGCTGTCTATGATGACATCACATGCTGCTGTCTATGATGACATCACATGCTCCTGTCTATGATGACATCACACCCTAATACACAGACATCAGGACACAGACCTCCTCTCCTCATCCTATACACAAGACATCAGGTACACTCGACCCCTCTCCTCTCCTCCTAATACACAGAATCAGACACAGACCCCCTCTCCTGCCTAATACACAACAGACAAACTCTCTTCCATACAGCAGTAACAGACCCTCCTCCTAATACACAGACATCAGGACACAGACCTCTCCTCCTAAACACAGACATCATGGACACAGACCTCTCTCCCTCCGCTAATACGCAGAAATCAGGACACAGACCCTCTCCTCTCATAATACACGGACACAAGACCTCTCCTCTCCTAATAACAGACATCAGGACACAGACCTTCCTTCCTCCTTAATAAAGACATCGGACACGACCTCTCCTCTTCTCCTAATACCCAGACATCAGGACACAGACATCTCTTCCTGCTAATACACCCAAACATCAGAACCTCTCCTCTCCTCCTAATACACAAGACATCAGGACACAGACCTCTCCTCTCCTCCTAATACCACAGACATCAAGGACACAGACCTCTCCTCCTCCTAATTACACCAGACATCAGGACACAGACCTCTCCTCCTCCTCCTAATACGCAAACATCAGGACACAGACGTCTCCTCCTCCTCCTCCTATACACAGGACACAGACCTCTCCTCCTCCTAATACACAGACATCAGGACACAGACCTCTCCTCTCCTCCTAATACACAGACATCAGGACACAGACCTCTCTCCTCCTTAATACACAAATCAGGACACAGACCTCTCCTAATCCTAATACACAGACATCAGGACACAGGATTCCTCCTCCTCAACACAAAATACCAGCCTCCTCTCCCCTCCTAATACCACAGACACAGGACACAGCCCTCTTCCTCCTAATACACAGACATCAGGACACAGACCTCTCCTTCCTTCCTAATACACAGACATCAGGGACACGACCTCCGTCCTCCTCCTAATACACAGACATCAGACACAGACTCTCCTCATCCAATACACAGACATCAGGACACAGGACCTCTCCTATCCGCCTATACATAGGAATAGGCACAGACCTCTCCTCCCTCCACTATAAACATACATCAGACACAGACTCTCCTCTCCTCCTAATACACAGACATCAGGGACACAGACCTCTCCTCCTCCCTAATACACAGCATAAGGCACAGACCTCCTCCTCTCCTCCTTAATACACAGACATCAGGACCAGACCTCTCCTCCTTCCTAATACACAGACATCAGGACACAGCCCTCCTCCTCCTCCTCCTATACACCAACATAGGACACAGATCCTCTCACTCCTCCTAATACACAGAACATCGGACACAGACCTCCCTCCTCCCCTCTTAATACACAAGACATCCAGATCACAGACCTCTCCTCTTCCTCTCCCTCCTAATAAACAGACATCAGGACACAGACCTCTCTATCCTCCTAATACACAGACATCAGGACACAGACCTCTCCTCCTCCTAATACACAGACATCAGGGACACAGACCTCATCCTCTCCTCCTTCCTAATACACAGAACATCAGGACACAGACCCTCCTCTCCTCTATACCTTAATACACAGACATCAGGACACAGACCTCTCCTACTCCTAATACAGACATCAGACACAGACCTCCATCTCCATCTCAAATACACTGACACAGGACACAGACCTCTCCTCCTCTCTAATACTACAGACATCAGGAACAACCCCGCCTCTCCCTCTCCTCCTCCTAATAACACAGACATCAGGACACAGAACCATCTACCTCCTAATACCAGACACATCACAGCGACACAGACCTCTCCTCCTCCTAATACACAGACATCAGGACACAGACTCTCTCCTCCTAATACACAAGAATCAGGACACAGACCTCTCCTCTCCTCCTCTAATACACAGACATCAGGCCAGACCTCTCTCCTCTAATACACAGACATCAGGCCACGACCTTCTCCTTCCTCCTCTAATACACAGACATCAGGGACACAGCCTCTCCTCCTCCTAATACACAGACATCAGGACAAGACTCTCCTCCTCCTAATAACAGACAACAGGACACGAATATCCTCTAATCCCTCCCTCCTATACACAGGACACAGACTCTCCTCCTCCTCCTAATACACAGACATCAGGACACAGATCTCTCTCCTCTAAACACAGACATCAGGACACAGACCTCTCCAATCCTAATGTACACAGACATCAGGACACAGACCTCTCCTCCTCCTCCTAATACAAGGCCTCTCCTCCCTCTAATACACAGACATCAGGAACAACCTTACTCCTAATACACAGACATCAGGACACAGACCTCTCATTCCTCCTAATACACAGACATCAGGACACAGACCTCTCCTCCTCACTAATACACAGACATCAGGACACAGGACCTCTCTCCATCCTATACAAGACATCAGGACACAGCGACCTCCTCCTCTCACTACCGACATCACATAGACACAGGACACAGACCTCTCCTCTCCTCCTATACACATACATCAGGACACAGACCTCTCCTCTCCTAATACACAGACATCAGGAACAGACTCTCCTTCCTCTAATACACAGCATCAGGACACAGACCTCTCCTCCTCCTAAGACACAGACATCAGGACACAGACTCTCCTCTCCTCCTAATACCACAGCATCAGGACACAGCCTCTCCTCCTCCTAATACACAGACATCAGGACACAGACCTCTCCTCCCCTCCTAATACACAGACTCAGACACAGACCTCTCCTCCTCTACTACATTTACACAGACACAGGACACAGACTCTCTCCTCCTCCATAATACACAGACATCAGGACACAGACTTCTCCTCTCCTCCTCTCCTAATACACAGACATCAGGACACAGACTATCTCTCTCCTTCCTCCTAATACACAGATCATCAGGACACAGACCTCTCCTCCTCCTAATACACAGACATCAGGGACACAGCCCTCTCCTCCTCCTAATACACAGACATCAGGACGACACAGACCTCTCCTTCATCCTCCCTAATACACAGACATCAGGACACAGACCTCTCCTCTCTCCTCCTAATACACAGAATCAGGACCACGACCTCTCCTCCTCCTAATTACACAGACATCAGACACAGGACCTTCTCCTCATCCTAATACACGACATCAGGACACCAGGACCTCTCCTCCTCCTCCTACTACAAGACATCAGGACACAGACCATCTCCTCCTCCTCATCCTATAACACAGAACATCAGGACACAGACATCTCCTCTCCTCCTATACACAGACATCAGGACACAGACCTCTCCTCCTCCTAATACACAGGACATCAGGACACAGACCCTCCGCCTCCTAAATACACAGAAATCAGGGACACAGACCTCTCCTCTCCTCCTCCTAATACACAGACATCAGGACACAGACCTCTCCTCTCCTCCTAATACACAGACATCAGGACACAGACCTCTCCTCCTCCTAATACACAGACATCAGGACACAGACCTCTCCTCATCCTAATACACTGACATCAGGACACAGACCTCTCCTATATACGCAGATATAAGTGCTCTCCCCTACATCTAATACATTGACCTTTCATGTCAAATTATCCTTACTTTCCCACCCAATGTGTACAGACCATCTCCACACATGCTGGTGATAAAGGGTTAACAAGCGATATGGCGAGCTCGGTATTATTTCGTGGCATTCGTACAAGGCTTTTCTATTTTACTGGCTTCTGGAAACCCACAGTACATAGCGGCTGCCAGAATTCCTGCTTCTAATACAAAGCCCTCTCATTTCCATAATTATGCCTGACACATGTGCATTAATTTATACCCACACATCACTGCTTCTTCGGCGGCCTCGAAATTCTATTCTGCCCCCTCTTATACCATAGAGGGGCAATATTCCACAATACATGTACACAGCCACATCTCACCTCATCCAACCTACAGACCGGGGGAGAGAGGGGCATATGGAATAACCGCACAGGCCAAACATTTTGTGAGGGAGAGCTCTGATATATTCTGCAGAAAATACTTGAAGTATAAATTGAATTATAATTTTGTTTAATGGAGGAATCAAGATGTCAAAATCTTTGTTTGGGTCATTGCCATGTGTATCGTACGGATGTGATGTGGAACATGCATAGGGTTATGGTAAACATTGCTTTAGTAGGATCCATTATCATTGGGCCCCTTGGTAATTTATAGTGGCAGCAGCTTCCGATTTAGTGACATATGACAAGTCAGGAACCTGGCGGTAACACACCAGTCACACTTCCACAAGAGAGATATGTATAGAAAATCCCCTGGACTCCCCTCCCCCATATAATGATGTGACAGACTGCCCTCCCCCCTTGGTATTCGGATGTGACAGGTACCCCCCAGCATACTATACACCATACGGAATATATGGACACTCTGGTCGTCCCATAAACCTAAGTCGCACTACACTGTATAGAATCTGCTCCTGGTCTACACAATGTAACCATTTTTGATACATATGTAAATAGATACATTGTTAATAATAATAGTCTTAAACATACCCAGTGCCGATCTAACCTTCCCCCCAAACCCCCCCCCCCCCCACACTTCCCATTCTCACCTTTTGCAGGTTGCAATGTCTGTAGGATATGAGGGATCCCGTTTTCTTTGGTGCCAAGAATAATTAAAAAATTCATTAAAAAAAAATGCAAAAAAAATCCTCCCTCAGCAGAGATCCTCGTCCTGATATATACGTCCTTATATTTCCGTAATTTCAAGATTTATCAAATATGGTATATGTATTTTTCTTCCCAGCTTCCACCCCCCCAAAAAAAAGCACAGTCTGGATTTGTGGATCTCTGTCTGGAGGAGGCTTCTTGAGTCTTCTCTCTCTAGATCCGATAGAGGGGCATCGATTACCCCCCGCCTTTAGCTGGATCCAGGAGTCATATTAGCGGAGTTGGGGGGGTGGCTGGAAATAAAGAGAGAGGGGATTTTCTTTTCTATTATCTGGCAACCGAATCTTCCTAATCTTCAATATAAAGGGTGCTGTTGTGGACTATAAGGGATGCCTAGGATGTAGGGGAGCATATTAGTTCCCCAATATTAGAGGGTTAGAATGGGGGATAAGGGGGAGGGGGGGTCCTGGGTTAAGGAAAGCAAGGGAGAAGAGGCTGCAAAGTGAGAGGTGGCAAGCTGATGGGAGGAAGGAAGGAAGGAGAGAGAGAGTGAGAGGGAGAGAGGGAGGGAGACAGACAGAGGGAGGGAGGGGTGGGAATGTGCAGGGTGATTTATTGCAGCCCTGCAGAACTGTCTGAGAATGACCCTCCAACATGAGTTCTACTCCAGGGCTGCGGCTTGTACGCATGTGCGGGCCAGCCAGACAGGGGCTGCAGGGGAGAGGAGGGGGGCGCCACCGTACAACACCCCCTCCCTCCCTCCCAGCCTCTGCCCATAGGAGGGGGACAGGCGCCTGCTGCAGAGCCCTCTCTCCCCTCTCTCCCAGTACACAGGGGAAAGGAGTGGCTTTCAATAATATAAGGGATCTCTCAGAGCCAGGTTCTCACCCCTACACAAATACCACACATACACAACTCCACCCCTGCACACATACTGCACATATGAGACACAACCAACATATAAGCAGCCGCAGCCACCGTTCTGTATTACTGTCTATAGGATGATAGAACTAGAGGTAAAAGGATTGGGGGCGACACTAGAGGAGCTATGTACTAATATGAACTGGGTTACATCTAGGGGTTCACGGTTATGGGGGAGGCATTGTGTAGAAATGATCCATGCGTGATCGACTGGTCACCGTACTCTATATGGAAGGATTGGATGGCAGACCTGAATAGTCGAATCCATAGGGATGGCACCTTAGCTCCAAGACCACTGGGCATCCCTGTGTACAGAGTGTAACCAGTCAAAGCAGCAGCGGGAATGGTGCAGCAGTTTTGGGTATTTGAGACAAGAAATCTGTCACAAAAATCTGGCCTAAAACAAGGGTGGTAACAAAGGAGGGTATATCCTGGTTTATTTCAAAACCACATTCGAATAAGACCAGATTTCAATGTCAAACAACTTAAAGCACCACTTTTAGCAAATAATTGATATTGTGTGTATAATGAAAAGTTCTACAATTTTCCAATACACTTTCTGTATCAATTCCTGTGATTTCTAGATCTCTGCTTGCTGTCATACAGCTTCATTGTTTACTTCCAGTGGAACACCGGTCCCTGGGCATGTGATGTCACACAGGTGCACGGCTTGTTATATATCCCTGGTCATGTGATGTCACACAGGTGCACGGCCCGTTATATCCCTGGTCATGTGATGTCACACAGGTGCACGGCTTGTTATTTGCCCAGTCATGTGATGTCACACAGGTGTGCGGTTCATTATATTCCTGATGTCACACAGGTGCATGGCTCTTTATATCACAGAGAGTAATCATAGCTATGTGTTGTAACGAGCAGTGCACCTGTGTGACATCACATGACCAGGGATATAACGATCCGTGCGCCTGTGTGACATCAAATGACCAGGGATATAACGAGCCGTGCGCCTGTGTGACATCACATGACCAAGGGCCGCTTTTTATTTACAGAAACTAAACAATGAAGCTTTGTATAGAATGTCGGCAATCAGAGAACTAGAAAAAGGTGAGGAAATGATACAGAAAGTATCCTAGAAAATTGTATAACCTTCCATTACATAAACAATATATCAATTATTTGCTGAAAGTGGATGACCCCTTTAAGTTAAACACCTTGACTGCGTTAAAAAATCTTATTGACTCCCACAGAAGTGAATAGAGAGAGCCAGACAGGTTCCTGGTCATATTTCCATTGATTTCACTTCTTTAAGCAGTGGCCAGAAGCTCCCATCCCCAAGAAGAGCTGGGACTCTGTGCAACATTTATTGCACATCTGGATAAATGAGATAATACAAAATAAGTTTCTAATTGGAATTATAGGATAATATCCCTGTGTCTAGATATTTCTATTCACATTTTTACGGTGTCCCTGGTGTCCTACTTCATTCCATTTCAGAATGTCCATCCACTGCTGGTGGTCGCACATGCTCAGTAGCCATGTCCCTGTTTTTAGTATATGGAGGAACGATAACAAGTATTAAACAATAATATCAAAGCAGAGAAATATAAGGGACCCGCTCCCCATGTAGAAAACCACTTTTTATAGTTGTCTTAAAGTTTTGTTAAATTTTAGACCAACAATAATTACAAATTGTCTTTTCCCTTTTAGAATCTTTGATGTTTCTCTGTTCTGATACAGTGTTATGTGATTTAAGTTTATATTAACTTTTACTTACATCATGTTAAAACCCATTCATGAAGCCCTTCTCCTTGGTCCTTCTCCTCAGGAGGCCAATGTTTGCATGACTGTTCTTTATGCACTGGAGAAACTGAATCAGCCACGTAGCAATAGAGCAGAAACTTACATCCCGTTTCTCCTCTGAAATACAGGCAAATAGAGGGATTTTTAAAGATGTATCAGAATAATTTGTAGATAATAGTGAAATAGCACTTTCAGATTATCATAACTTCTTTTTGACCAAATCTTTATAGATGCAGTTACATGACTTCTTTATACAGGCCTAAAGCCTGAGTTGGCTATAAGGAGATATTCTAATAATAAACCCTCCAATTCTACTATAGAACAAAATAAACCTCCCACTATGTACAATTGCTCAGCTCCTGCTGCTCTGCCTGCAGATAGGACACTATGTACAATCTGCTCAGCTCCTCCTGCTCTATAACATGCTGCCTGCAGATAGGACACTATGTACAATCTGCTCAGCTCCTCCTGCTCTATAAATGCGCTGAAGATAGGACACTATTACAATCTGCTCAGCTCCTCCGCTCTTAAACATGCTGCCTGCAGATAGGACACTATGTACAATCTGCTCAGCTCCTCCTGCCTCTATAACATGCTGCACTGCAGATAGGCACTATGTACAATCTGTAGCTCCGCCTCCTCTATAACATCTGGCCTGCAGATAGGACACTATGTACATTCTGCTAAGTTAACTCTGCCCTGTAAAGTGCTACCTGCAGATAGGACACCGTGTACAAGCTGCTCAGCTCCTCCTGCTCTATAACATACTGCCTGCAGATAGAACACTATGTACAATCTGATCAGCTCCTCCTGCTCTATAACATACTGCCTGCATATAGGACACTATGTACATTCTGCTAAGTTACCTCTGCCCTGTAAAGTGCTACCTGCAGATAAGATACTGCCTGCATATAGGACAATATGTACAATCTGTTCATCTCCTCCTGCTGTATAACATGCTACTTGCAGATAGGACACTATACAATCTACTCAGCTGCTCCAGCTTTATAAGATCAGACAGTACAGTCAACATACCGAACAAACTGCTGAGAGGATAAAGACAAAATTAAACGAACACAGAAGTTGCTGGTGTTCGCCGCCCCATAGCCTAGTACTCAGCATTACTTAATGGGGCACATTTACTTACCCCGCCCGCTGGAGTTTGACGATAATGCACATCTGCCGCGATTCAATAAGATTGTGCGCCCGATATCCTGCATGTGTCGCTTCCCCGCTCAGGTCTGCCGGAGTTCACCTTCTTCTTTTTGGTGCATGTAAGTGCATTGTTTTGCGACACAATTTGAAAGTTAAATCCCGCAAATCATTGGGATCGTCCGCTATCCCGCACCCGATTTCTGTCACATAAAAGACGACGCAGCTGCGCCATGATCCGTCCGCGTGCAACATAATCCCAGCACAAACCCCTGTTAAATACCTCTCCCAGCCGTGCAATCCCCGAAAAAGGTGCAAAGTCTGACGAAAGTGAGCAGCGCGACCCTTACTAACTGAGCCCCAATGTGTTGAATGTTTTTTTTTAATGGTTTAATACAGAATTCCACAGAACTAAACAAAAATGTCAGTAAAAAGTGAGAAGAGTTGCGTAAACAGACCACACATACCTAAACAACATATACAAATAGACACACACAGATGCACTATGTAAATATGTGAAATAACACAGATGTGCGGTGTATAAATAGATAAGGTATGTAATCTGCAACCGATAAATCAACCAGACATAAGGTAAAGCGCACAGCTAAAATATTAACATAATGCACATATTTTTACTCTTTGATCATCATACGGAGGACGGAAGCGTAAAGATTATTCTTTATGACGGAGATACTGCCCATCCCTCCCAGGTATCTCAGGCTCATTGGGACTGTACCAGAAGGAGTCTCCACCTGGAAAGACCCTGAGAGCAAGCCGCCCATTGGGAACAATGGGGAGACATAACGCTACTAGCATGTGCCCATAAAGTGACATGTGGGAGGAGCCTGGCAGAAGAGGGGACCTCTAGTTTCATCTTATATGGAAGAACTGTGTATGGGGGCATGTGGCAGACCCTTTATATGGCCTGGAATTACTTTGCTACTGTATTTGGGGGAAGTGTAGGTATTGCTCTATGGGGTATGTCACTCTATTAGTTCCGGGAGGTAAGTTCACACGTTGTGGATTTGCCTCCGCAATGTATCGGCAAGTGGCTCCATAGCAGAAATACACGGCTGACATCTGGATTTCTGCCATGTAAAAGCCAACAGATCTCCTCATCAGTGGAAATAATGAACATGCTCATTATTTTTGCTGATTATTTTTAACTGCAGCCTTGGAAATGAAGCCAATGTAAGAAGGGTTTCTAGAAAAATTTGATCCAATATCCTAATTGAGCCCATAACATATGAACAGGCCCTTATGCTGCAGTTTAGTTAGGGGGAGGGGGGGATGAAAACAGGTATTGTGGAAAAAAAAGAGGAAAAAACAGGCAATATCATGTAGCTTCAAATCTACAACCAACTTTAATATTGTAATACTTTTTGCATGGGTTTACTCCGGGTCCTCCGGTTTCCTCCCACAGTCCAAAACATACTGGTAGGTTGATTAGATTGTGAGCCCAATTGGGGACAGGGAGCTATTTGGTAAAACTCTGTTCAGCGCTACGTAATCTGTGTGTGTTATATAAATAAAGGAATTATTATTATTATAGATCTACAATTTGGGTAATTAACATAAATATTATATAAGTTATTGCTATGGCTGATAGAAAGTCTATTGTGATACCAAATCATCAAATCATTCACCACCATCAATATACGGTATATCATTTAGGTCCATCCAAATCTTCAAAGCTTTATCGTTATTTGTCATTATGTCACTAAAAAGAAATACTCCCTCTACTGGTGACACGTATGTACACGCACAGGTGAATTACTGCACAGAGAGGAATGGAGAACACAGCGTAAAGTATCAGGGACTTTATAAATATGATAGAACAAAACACTTTTTTATCCTGTATATTTCCTAAAAAGTCTGTTTTATAAAAGCAGGTCCCAATGTTTTTCACGCAAGCGCTTGGTTTAATGACAAAGAAAGTAGAAGGTAAAAGTCCACCTTTAATGAAGAACTTGTGCCAAGCGAAACCTCCTGTGATCCCACATGTGACTATTATAACCTTTTTGGCTCAAAGGTGCTGACATTCTTCTACATGAGTTAAATTTCTGCTAGCTCCATGAAGAATGCCAGCTCTGCTGTTTCAGGAGGACACGGCTCCCGAGTGTTAGTAATGATTTGGTTGAAAAAAAGTCTCCCGAAATGGCCCAATATATAGATGTGTGTGTTAAGCTGCCGCCTAATTCATATGGTAAAACAGGACCTCTCTTCTAGTCCATTAGCCAGTTATTCTCAATTCTATAGAAGGTGGATAATATTAAATCTTGGGTAAATCCCTTAAAGGAAATCTACCATTTGTTTTTATGCATTGTGAACCAAACATACGTTGAGAATGCTGGGGCGACACTGATGCAGAAACATATCTTGTTTAATCCCTGAACTGAGTGGTTTTGCTCAAAAAAACAATTATAAAATTCAGGACCTTGGGAAAGCTGGGTCCCCCAGCATGGCTGCTGTACATAAACACATTACTTCCAGATACACATCATCTGCCTGAAATGTCCAGACAGGACTAATCAACCAGAGCTGGATGACTTATAAACAGCATCTGGGGGAATGGTGCAGTGATTGATTACTTCTGCCTGTCAGGGGCATCACAGCAAATCACCTCTCCTCAGCTGTTGTAATGTGTTTTAAACCGCAATGAAAGCGCAACCAAAACGCAATGTGTGACCGCACCCTGAAGGTATGGGTGTTTTTCTCTACAATGGGATACACCGCAATTCCTCTCTGCTGCCCTGCTATAGCAGCACATATGATTTTTATATTATCGTTTTCCCAAAAAAATCCATGTCTGAAGAAGGCCCCTGCGTGGGCTGAAACGTCACTTGCTGTTTTACCTCTGATGTGGATTTTCACCTGAACATTGCACACTCTGTGACCACTCCCCAAAATCCGTACAAAAAATAGTGCCTGTTGTTTTTTCTGGCAAAAAATCTACCATGTGAACTGACCCAAAATAATAATCAAATGATAAGCAAAATAATTTAATGCAACTATGGTCTCTTTCTTATGAGATGATCACAAATAACCCGATAATCCCTACTGATGATCCATGCTGTGTGTGCAAAGATGGGAACTAAGATCACAATGAGATGGACGGACACATATCATATGGATCCCCTTTTTTATTTTCCAATTTTGCACTGAATTATGCAACTGTTAGAGGAGACCCAAATCACATTTTGGTTAAATATGTACATTCCTGTATTGTTATGTGACTTTTTTTGCAGTCTGTTTGCATATATAGCATCCCTATCCCAGCACATAAAGCAGCAGCGGCTCTATGTAACTTGTATCATGTGTATTCAGGATATTCCTGAGCTGCTCCTTCCTCCTGCAGAGGATCAGCAGATGTATGGGAAGCTGCGCCTGTGATTACACCCATGTGCAGGCCGCACTTTGCATGTGTGAGATTAAACAAGAGGCCGCCGGAGCTGTGTGGTGAGTTCAGGGGCAGGGTGTGGCAGGGAGACGGCTTGGAATTAGGAGCGGGTTATTGTCGGAGTGTACACGAGGTGCGTGGGAGGACTCTGTGGTGAATATGGAGGAAATAACATGTTTAGCCACTCACAGGTCCCTGCTCTTCTGTATTCTCAGGTTCTTACATTTTCAATTTTAAAAATCTATAAACTAACTAAAAAAGTTACTAATTTAAAATAGTACCTGAAAAAAATTGGGTTTTTTTTTTGTCACAGCCCATTCTTTTTATACTATTAATATTTATATGTAAAAAAAATTGTATATTTCTATGTAAATTCTCAATGCACCTATAATGCACCAATTTTCAAGTGCAATTGCCCTTTTAGGTCAAAGCTCCGAGGAATGTTTAGGAACAGGGTCAGGTATTTCAGGTTAAGGATAAATCCTAACTGCGTTTTGCAGTTTCAGGTTGCATTTAGCGCAATGGGGGCGCACCGTGTTCCGAGCGCATGCGTTTCACCAGAAACGCTTATGAGATTGGGACAAGGTACGGCCCCCTGCGCTTGGAAATGCATTGCTAGCGCAATACAAGCGCAGCGTGCGACCGTACACACAGTTTAAAAACAGATGAATAACGGATCCATTTTTTTCCCATTCATTTCAAAGGACTTGCAATGGTGTCTGTCAGTAGCCGTTCTTACATCTTCCATTAGACCTTCTATTATTTGAGCGGATAGTTAAAAAACAGATGGCCATTCATCTTGATAAAAGCCATATATAGTTGAAATTGCGTGGGGAGTGGCTGAGGGGGAGGTATACAGGCACTCCCACTTTGTATTACACTAGTTTTGTATTGGCCTTTTTTGACTTACGAATATGTCAAACTTTTGTTCTAACAATTTGTATGTAAACAATCCGATTTCAATAAAGGAATTTAAACAAAAAAAAAACAGATGGCAAAATTTAAAAAACGCAAAGTTAATGACACTAAGAAAAAAGAAAATTATTGTTTTTTGTTTTTTTTTAAATGGTTAATGGACTAATGGAGCAGACCGTTCTGCTCCATTCATCTCTATGGTCTCTATTGCTGAGACCCCACTGATCAGCAAGTTGGATAAGGCTCTTGGATAGGGCCTAACTTTTGTTTGCGGGAAAGGTAGTTCCTCCGCCGTCCACCAGATGTCGCTGCTCTGCTGAAGTTCCCTGAGGTCCGCCGGAATGCACGAGCCTAATACTTGGTGAAGGTAAGCGCTAGTCCCGCAACACAATTTTTTTTTTTTTTTTAATGCGGCGGTTTTTCCGAATCCGTCGGGTTTTCTTTCGGCCACGCCCCCCGATTTTCATCACGTGCATGCCGGCGCCGATGCCCCAAAATCCGATCGTGTGCGCCAAAATCCCGGGGCAATAAAGGGGAAAAAAAGGCGCAAATCGGAAATATTCGGGTAACACATCGGGAAAACGCGAATCGGGCCCTTAGCTTATGACCCCCTATGTGACTATGATGCAAGGTCTCAGCACTTGGGTCCATTTCCACGGACCAAGTCGTTCATGTACAGCCGGCTTTATCCAGACCACAGTTTATGTGCCAGGGCTCTGTGAGGCAAATTTTGTAGCCTGAATATTTAATTGCGCTCATAAAGTGAATAGAACTGATGCTATATGTCACATGGCTTCCTAATACAGCTGCTGCTTATTCAAGACTGGAAGAAGTTGTATATGAACCTGTTTCCTCTCCCCCCCCAAAAAAAAATTACATAAAGAACACTTTTATTCCCTGCTCCACAGCCTGCGCCTCCCTAGTTATTGTTACCACAACTCTCAGCATGCTCCAGCTGGGAATTGATTCATGGAGCAGATGAAGAGTCAAGGGTTGGAGACCCATTTATGACGAAAGGAAAGTAAACCATAAATGCTAACTTATGGGAAATCTCCCATCAAAATCCATCATGACAAACCAGTGACTCTTACTCATAGATCTAGGCACTGTGACTGTGGTAATCTTCTTATATGTGTCATTTATGGTCTACATCCTTCTAAAATGAACTTTGAAAATTTTGCTAATGAGCTAGAAGCACCCTGAAGGGTGTTACTAGAGCATCTCAGTGCTGCAGCTTCATAGGCTGTTACAATGAGCAGAGCAGGTCTAGATTACACAGGCAGAGGGAGGAGGGGTCAGACCTGTTTGGCTCATTGAAACAGCCTGTGAATCTGGTAACACCCCTAAAGCCTTTCAGGCTCATTTGCATAATTAAAAGTTGGTTTTTCTAAGGATTGAGGCCACGGATAATAAATATAAGATTATGACCAAAGCCATGGAGCCTGGATCTATGCGTAAGTGTCTCTGGTTTATTGTGATGGGTTTGATAGTAGATTTCCTTTAATATATACAATGTATAATATGTATCATGGTATAATTTATACTGAAACATGCAGGCAGTTTCTTCTTAAGTTGAATTTGTATGTAAATTGAAACTGTATATTTTATAATTGTAGATCCAGACAATTTTTTCTTTTTTTTTCCCTAGTGATAATTGTAGTTTAAAATTTTTTTGCTATAATTGGACCAAGGATCATCGATAAAGCTTCATTACAGACACCTTACAGCTGATTTTTGCAGCCTGGGACTAAAGTAAAGCATTCAGAAAGCTTCACAAGAGGTCACAGTGGCCAGAGGGGTCCATCTGTAACTAGGGGTCGTCTGCAAGTCGGGTGTCCTTAAGTAGAGGACTGCCTGTATATGTAAAATACACCAGCAATGACCTGCTATTTTGCAAAAACATTGTGAACAGAACCTACATGAAGCTACTGTGCATCTCTATCAGCATTTGTCTAGTGTTTACCTAGACAGGGAGCTGCTAGACAGTGACTGACTAGGATGACATTATCTCCTATAGAACACCTGCTCCTCTATTACCTTTGTACTCAGCAGAAAGGACGTCCTGGAAAGCAGAGCAAACAGTTAGCGAGTAGCACAATGCTGCCGGCCCTACCTCCGATGTGGGCTGCTCCTCGTGCTCACTCATCACATCATGGGGTTGGGATAATCATCCTGAGGATCCTGAGAAAGTGGTAAGTAGGGAAAACACCAAGATTCATGGAAAATTCATTAGTTTCATACCTGAACATAAAATACAGAAACAATCAAAAGTTACTGGAATTTACATCACACATTATTCTCAATTGTTTTTCCCTTGCCTTACAAAATTCACTATGGAAACAAATGCAAAAAAAATAATTTCTTAACAGTATTTGCAATTTTTTTTTACAAAATATAATGTAACCGAAACAAATTTATCATGGTCATCTTATAGATGAATAATTGGAGACATTGATGGTACTTAAAGGAAATCTTCCATGAAAATCCATCCTGAAAAACCAGGGACACTTACTCACAGATCCAGGTACTGTGACTGTAATAATTTCTTTATATTTGTTATCCATGGCCTCCTGCCTTCTCAAAATCAACATTTAAAATTATGTCTGAAGGGCTCTGATGGGTGTTACCAGAGCCCCCCCGTGCTGTAGCTTCACAGATTGTTACACTGTGCAGGAGCACTTCCCCCTGTATGCTAAAACTTCCTGTGCTGCAGTGAGAGTATATCAGGCAGAGCGAGGGGGAAGTTCTGAGAGAGAAGGGGGGACAGCCTGTGAAGCTAGAGCACGGAGGGGCTCTGGTAAAACCCCCCAGATGAACAATTTCAAAAGTTTATTTTAGAAGTAAGCAGACTATGGATAACAAATATCTACAAGATTACCACAGTCACAGTGCCTGGATCTATGAGTAAGTGCCCCTGGCTTATCCCTGCTTCATTTTGATATTGTATTTCCTTTGACCAGATGTGGAAGGGGATACACTTTTCTGTCCCTCTATTAGCCAGAACAGGACCTCCCTTCAGTGGATACATTGGGACCCTGATAATGACTTATAGAAAAGCTTAGCTAAAATCAGATTATAGAAACAATAATATCTGGCCCTTTACAGTATATTCCATCTTGTACATGGAGAACGGTGTCACGTTGGACATTTTGGTGCGATTTTGCTGATGCAATATGTTACCACCGCAGTGTTCACTCACACATTACATTTTTATCTTTATTACTTGTGGTTGTTGCCTGGTAACAAGCAGTAACCAGTCTGACCACCTCCGTTAGGGTCATTTCATTCTGTCTATATAATGCACAGTCTATATGTTGGATGCATTTCCATGACCGACTATGGCTCAGCTGAACTGCACGCAATGCGATGTACTGACTTGTAATGCTGTGAGTTGCAGTCCTGTATGGTACAGCTGAGCCACATGTGGACTGGACCACACGCAGCAAGTACAGCTCAGCCACAGGCCGTCTGTGAAATTTCTCTTGTAAATACTGATACTAGAGGTTACGGGAAGTTGTTTGGGCTAGGAAAATGCCTCCTGGGAAAACAATATTAATACTAAATCTCATCCAACAGGTCAAACTCTTTGCTTTAGTGATACCTGTTACAGTGGTCAATGTCCGACCCTTTAACAGGCCTTTCAATATCAACCCCGAAACAGCTGTCAGAAGATAAACTTTTATCCTAGGACAAGATAACCACTTCCCCAAGTAGCACTAAATAGGAAGTTGTGACCTCCTGAATGACAGATCAATAACATGACCTACCTAAGTGCTGAAATATCATGATGAAATCCACCGGTCATTTAGTATCTTTTCTGCAGGGTCTTGTTCGTAGCAAAGAAAATTCATTACATTTCGGTTCTCAGCCAGATGCTTTTCTTGGTGACCTATATTCAATACGATACAATCATCATAAATAGTACAAAATGTGTAAAAATGCGCATTTCCATATAATAAAGATGACTCACAACATATATCCTAATTGTTGCTATCACCTGGCGATAGGGTGATGCCACACGTGGAGTTTTTGGTCCGTTTTTCAGTCCGTTTAAAAACGCATCAGTTTTTGGCTGTTTACCAAGCATTTGGCTGCTTACAACCTGTTAAGATATTAAGATATTTAAGTCTATTAAAATAATTGGGAAAAACTGACAAAAACGGTAAAAATTGGATGCATTTGCGATTTTAAACGGACTGAAAACGCATGCTTAAAAAACGGACTAAAAATGCTACGTGTGCCATCAAGCTTAGGCCCATTGCACAGATTGTTTTGCCTATGCACTAGCCGAGCTGTAACATTTCTATACAGATAGCACATGGCTCCATTGCCTTTAATGGGAAATACAGTTTGAAGGGGTGTATTTCCCAACGCGGTCCGTACGATGCAGGAAGCCAGACCGCAAATGAAAGAGCATGTACTATCTATGGACTGATTTATGGCGCAGACACTTGGCTTTGTATGGAGAGGATGGGGTGGAGAGCGCTAACCCCCATTCCTCCTCTACTCCGCCAAGTGCTATGCCCTGGTCACGTGCACAGGGCCTCACTCTAAGTGCCATGATCCCTGGTACAAGGAGCGGCTAGGAGGAATCATTTCTGGGTACTTAGAGCATTGTGAGGACACAATGATCCTGGAGCTGATAAAGAGGTGACAAACATCACTTATACTATCATCAATCAGTCAATAGCACAGCAGGCGTCTGATGAGGCTCCTCATTGGGACACTTTCTCCTTGAGGTGTTGGCAAAGAAAAGTCCCTAACAGATAAAACTGTGACAATGAGGAAAGGATGGCAACAGATTCAAGGTGCTCTCTTCACAACTTATGAAACTACAAGGCAACCACATTGCAGCCTCTTTCGCATGAGCAGAAAAGGCTCCCAGTACCATACGGTTTTCATACGGACATATTCATTTTGTTTATCCATTATCCAATGGCCGTATTGTCCACTGTCCCGCAAGCGAGACGTAAAAAAATATAGAGCATGTCTATATTTTCTCATGTATTTCCGTTCCGTACGCTCCACAGAAGTCTATGGGAATTTTTAAAATATGCGCTGCATATGATTGTGCACCATATGGTGCCGTATATAAGCGCAGGATCCAGGGAGACCAGAACCAGCAGGTGAATCAGCCATATTTTATATGTATACAGTGACATACATGCACATCACTTATATACAGCTTCATACAGCACAGAAATACAGGACTGGAGAAATCAGATGTTCTTGTAAAAGGGGCGGAACTTGTATAATATGCAATATAAATTGTAACATTGTAACCTTTGGGTAACCTTTTACAAGTATTTAAGTCTCATATGTGAGCGAGATCTCACCATTGCGTTTGAATTGCGTTGCAAACCTGTGAAAATGGCCTGAACGCAAGTGCAGTGTGTGAACATGGTCTCACAGGACTCTTCCATAAAAAGCCCTGGCCCTAGAAGCACAGGACCACATTTACTAAGAACAGTGCAGTGTGTACTATGTGCAGTGTCCTGTGTAGCGTGCAGGTGGCGCCAGATTCAGGATTTGTGGCGCACGTTCTGCATGAATCTGGCGCCCCCTGCACAGACTGCACCTTTAACATGGGGTGTGCAACACACTTCTGTTTGACTCTGCATTTCAAATCTGGTGCAGTCTGACTGAGCCCTGGGATGCCCCCATCAGAGCAGAATGTTGTGTCACATTAGGTATAGTGCAGCGGGTGTCACAAAGTGTGTTGGACACTTCTTAAATAAATGTGCAAGCAGTTTGCACATGAAAGAACGTGCAAAGTCAGAGGGCGCGTTCACACGTTGCGTTTTCATTGCGTTTAAAACGCATTACAATAACGGAGGAGAGGTGATTTGCCTAATTACATTACTATTTACATTTGTTAATGCAATGTTAACGCATGCATTAACAAAACACATACATTAGCGCATTGTTCACATCACGTTTACAATGCATTTTTGTAAAAAAGCTAATGTTAACAGTAATGTAATTAGGCACATCACCTCTACTCAGCTGTTGTGTTTTAAAACACAATAAAAAAAACGCAACCAAAGATCAACGTGCGGAGGGGCTTTAATAAATCTGGGCCACAATGTTATCTTAAGATGTCTGTGTGATGCTACTAGCGGAATACACTGATACAAACACTTGTGTAAACAAACCTAGGATTTCCTAAACGAGATCTCTTCGGGCAGGCCACGCTCTACATACAAGAACATGCAATAGAGAGCCTGTAACGACATAATACAGCGCGGTCACATATACTGGCGGGTATTCACTGAGCTACCCTGCTGATTGGTCACTTCCACTTAATATGTGTGATATTTTTGAGGATTGTTTTATAACTGAAGATAATTCTATTTCTGGCTTTGGGGCTTGAAAAAAATAATAGCTGCTATTGCTACAATATTGTATGAGTCCATGATCCTGCAAGCTTTGTGCATGCCCCATGTGCTGTGCTGCAGGAGGCCTGGCTGGCAGTGCAGGGGTCAGAGGATGATGATGCAGGCACAGAACATGTGCTCAGGTCTTTTCTCCTTTTCTTCTCCTTCCTTCCCCTGCTCTCCTCTCTGCCAAGCTGTCAGCTGATGGGACTGATCACCCAAGCGTGGCGCATGCAGCCGGATCAGTTCTCATCCTCCCCATTCAAGCTTCTGTTACCCCACCCCCTTACCCCTGCCACCCACTTTGCACCCCAAACCCTAACCCAATTTAGCCCCGGCACCCCTGCAGCAGCATGCACACGCTAGAGCTGCAGCAGCATGCCCTCTTCCCCCTGCAGCAGGTCATGCAATGCTTTGCAAATAGTCCTTTGTTTACATGCAATGCCTTACTCTGCGGAAGAAGGGCTGGGATTTGGCTTTGGGTGGAAGGAGGGGGGGAGCCCAGGCTGGAGGGAGGGGGAGGGGTGCTGTTTCTGATCTCTCACCAGCTGTTTCCCGCCTTGAAACAGACATCAGCTGCAAACACACACTCACATTGAGAGGCAGAACACAAGGAGAGAGACAGACACCTCCCCCTGATCATCTGGGACATCCTACACACTACACCATTGATCCCCCGCATGCACCATCACCTAATCAATAAGGCTGATCGGGGAGCCCACCAAGGCAAAGGGGGGAGCCTCTGCTGCTGCTGCAACTAGGGGGGTGGTGGGAGGGATACTCTGGTTTTTTTTGGGGGGTGGAGGTTGGTCCTCCTGCTGATTGCTATGGAGTATTTCATGATGCCCGCGCAGAAAGTACCCTCCCTGCAACACTTCAGGAAGACGGAGAAAGAAGTCATTGGTGGCCTGTGCAGGTAGGTAGCCATGCCTGCCGGGGGGTGCACATGGTGGGAGCTGGGTTTTGCATGCTGCAGATCTCCTTAGATCACCTTGCAGGGAAAAGAAGGGGAGGGAGGAAGGCAATCAGCTGTGTTTGGATTGAAAGGGTCTTTGATATTGCACCCCAAAAAAACCCACCCTGCTGTTAGGGGAAGGGGTCTTGGTGATGGGTGGGTAGAAACGGGGTGAAGGGCTTTTTAAAGGGCGCAGGGGGAAGGTTTGTCACTTGCAAACAGACCCACGTGGTGGCTCGGCCATGCTGCAGAGCTACAAACACTGCCAAAGAGAGCTGCTCCTGCCCCCTAGTGCCCCTCTCCCTGCCCAGGGGGGTATTTATATACTATCTGGGCTCTTCTCCCCAGCCCTATACACACCACACACCCCCTTCCAGGGCAATCAGCTGATTTCTCTGCATTGCAAATGCAATTGGGTTGCAGACAGAGCAGCAAACACCTGGGGAGTAGTAGTCTGCACCACTGAGAAGTGCCTGGGGGGTGTAGTAGTGGTACTACAGGTGCCAGCATGGCGTGATCACCTATTCTGCGCCCCCTGCCCAGTAACGGTGTGCTGCTGCTTTCTATTATGCCATGCTGTGTGCACAAGGTCATAGTATTCTAGTAGGAAGTAAGACTGGCAGACTATGGGAGGTGCATGGTTCAAGACA
Source organism: Engystomops pustulosus (assembly GCA_019512145.1). Classification (NCBI taxonomy): domain Eukaryota; kingdom Metazoa; phylum Chordata; class Amphibia; order Anura; family Leptodactylidae; genus Engystomops; species Engystomops pustulosus. The sequence goes on along the minus strand of CM033648.1, from coordinate 3,482,315 downwards.
GGGGGGCAAATATTTTTAAGGTCTAGATGGGCACGTATGAGGTTATGCGACCGAATCGATCAATCGGCGCAATTTTGGTGGTTTTACGACTCATTTACGCCATAAATTTTTGAATCTTATCGTGGCCCTCACTCAAATCTTGATTTTTGAATACACAGACCAGACCCAAAAAGATCTCCATCTATACTAATCTGTTTGGGATGTCTGGTGGGGGGTTACACACTGCTTGTGTGAACACGGCCTTAGAATTATGTACGCTTAATTGAACAATAGTCATTATTTTATCGGCCGCTCGGTTCGTTGTGACCTCAGGTGGAAATCGGCTGCGAAAAACATTACCATTTCGCTTTTAGCCCAAATGTTGGCGATATTTACGACAGTGTATGAAGTTATTATTTTGGGGATGACTTCCCATGACACAATGTTGCAGGAAATAGAATTGATAGTTCAATGCAACTGACAGAAATTTGATGTTGCAGGGCGACTTATCGTCTGAAATTTTGACGCGTTTTACGCAGATTTTTGTCAACTAAATTAATTTAATAAATTGTATAGCGAATTTGGGTGTTTTTAGTAAATATAATGACATGAGCATGGATGTCTGTGTAGATATAAATGTATTCTGACTAAAGACCCACAACAAGTGTGGCTGTAGTAAGTGTGTGAGAGAACAGCCGGGTAACACGCCCCCCTCCATATTGCTGCCCGACTCGTGTTGTTGTTGTCACGATGTCTGAGGTAAAGAGGGCAGCACTACGTATTATTGTGTGTTCTGCGGATTGGCACGGGCTGTGCGAGCCGTTTTGTGACCTTGCCGCCTGTTTCCACGCTGAGGAGGGAGTGGGACATGTTATAGCGCAGACAGGCCTGGCCGTGACTCTGCAGCCCGCCTGGAGTAGGAGTGTCGGAGCGCAAAGCCTGCCGGGAAATGTAGTGCGGCGGCGCAAGGGGCCATGGGAGACGTAGTCTGCGACTGACCATGCTTTCGCCTAAGCACAAAGCATGGCACTGGGGCAGGTCATGTGACCAGTGTGTTCTGCCGCAGGCGGCCCTGTGTCTGTAACCGCAGCGTGTCGTAATACACACAGTCAATACGGTTTTATGTAATCTCCACTCGCAGCAGAATAACATTGGCAAATCAAATTGTCAAAAATAAAAGCCTCTCATCTAAAAAGGTGATTGTAGCTTTCAGTATATTCAGGGCAAATCCCATATTCCTGGACCCTCTGCTCCGCTTTGGGCCATGTTCCTGACTGAAAGTGACAGGAGTACAACTTATTTATGAAACTTTTTACCAGTTTTTCAAAAACGAAAGTTGCCAAAAATGACTGCGTCCACACTGTTCTTGTAGGTTTTACACAGGGTTAAAAAAAAATACCATACATGAGGGGATATAGAAAATATAAAAACAAAAAATGCTGCCAATATGAAGAATAATGGCGTCCCTGATACATGGGGCACTGAATGGAACGTCTTGTGACACGTTTGTAGTGACGTAACAACAAAAAAATAAGCAAAAAATTCTAGTCACTCGCTGTGTCCACTGTGTTTTTACATTCAATCCAATGGCTTCCCCCGTAATCGCTGCGTTTCCATCACGTTTAGCAAACGCAAAGTTACCTCAGCATGTGATCACAGTTGGAATCTTTGGATTGCGAATGTGAATTGCGTTTTAACACGTTGCAAAGTTACTATGGTAAAAATGTGCTGAAGTTTAATTGGGAAACCCAATTTTAGGCCAGCGCTGCATCACTGTGGTCGGTGCGGACTGCGCAGGAGCCAGATCTCGCAAACCCCAAGCACAGCGCTTAGGACTGGAGTCCTTTTTGTGAGCCCATTTGGATACAAGGTGCAGATTTATCGAATTCCCTTGCATTAGTTGACCAGTGTCATTAAAAATCTGATTTTCTCCAATAGTCTTTGGGGTGGTGACACACATGGTGTTTTTGGGCCGTTTTTAGTTTTTGCGTTTGCAGATCGTAAAAAACGCATGCGTTTTTGACAGGTTTGACCAATTATCTTAATTCAAACTGGTCAAAAACGCATGCGTTTTTTACGATCTGCAAACGCACTAACTAAAAAACGCCAAGTGTGTCACCACCGTTCCTGTCATTGCACTGCAACTGAGATTGTTCAGCGGCCATAGGACGTTGCGTTTCCTTGTCGTGTTGATCCGTAGTGGCGCTTACATTGAATAGGAGTACTGGATGATGCCTGTGAGGGGATGCGTCGGACTATGTGTGTGTATGAATTTAGAGATTGCACTGATGATTTGATCGTGATCCAGTGTATTATAAATGTGGAAGCTGCAAAAGTTAATGTCAAGATGGAATTACAACATGGTCGCTGCAGCCCATACAATCTATATTCTATAATGCACCCTCTTGTAGTTACTTTCATGGGTGCACCATATGACATTGTGCAAAGTTTACATATAACTTTCATATTATAACGTATATTGTATGAGATGTTCAAGGAAACACGCCGTTCAAATTAACCCACTCAAAAGAAATACTTCATTAAGGGCGGGGTCACGTCTTGCGTTTTGAAACGCATTGCTACAGCTGAGGTGAATTGCCTAATTACATTGCGTTTGTAAACGCAAATGTTAAGTTATGTAATTAGGCAAATAACCTCCTGTTCTAATGCGTTTCAAAGCGTGCCATGTGACTGCGTCTTTAAGGACACCTGACAGCTAAAAAACAGGACTAACTTTACTAATGAAGAATGGCTGGCCCGTTATATAACCTCTTGTGTCGCCCCACTCTACCTCATAGACCCATTTGAATGTTTGTAGTCTGTCCCCTATGATATGTAAAGTGCTACGGAATCTGATGGCACTATATAAAGATTATTATATTATAATTGCTGTCCCTAGCCCTCTTCCATTAATACTACTGTCAAAATCATTGAGGTAGAGGAACATACTGATGAGCGCTGGCACGCTGTGGCAATTAGTGGTCCGATCGCTGACCATATCTTCCAGCAGACCGGTGTATTCCTGAGGGGACCATCCAGGGGGACAGAAGAGAGGTGAGTGCCTGGACGGCCCTCTTGTGAATATGCCGAACCGCTGCAAGATATGGCCTGTGATCAGACCACTAACTGCCACAGTTTATCAGTATGTTCTGCTCCCTCAATGATTTTGACAGCGGCGTTAAAGGGGTTTTCCCACAAAAGAATTTTTGGCCCTATCCCGTGGATAGAGCCTAACTTGCTGAACAGTCGTGGTCTCAGTGCTGAGACCCCCACAGATTGCAAAAACGAGGGATCTGTCTGACCCCTTGTCGCTCCTCATACTAATGCAGCAGACGGCTCCTTTGTGGGAAGACAGCTTTTCATTACTATGTAAAGGTAGTCTTGTTTTAGCTGATAGGGTCCCTATAAAAGCAGAGCCTTTATCCCTAAGGCCGGCGCCACACGTGGCGCTTTGTCTGCGCTTGCAAAACGAAAACAAAGTTGCGCCCACCGGGGCGGGCCTGCCCGATCGCATCACCGTTCCAATGGAAAGCCTGCGATCGGGCCGAGGCCCGCCCCGGTGGGCGCGACTTTGTCTGCAGACAAAGCGCCACGTGTGGCGCCGGCCTAAGGCGGTGGACACATGGCGTTTTGAACCAGTTTTGGGCCATTTTTAAGAAGTCTGTTTAAAAACGCATCCATTTTGACCCGTTTTAATAAAGATAATTGGTTAAAACTGGTCAAAAATGATGCGTTTTCAAAAAAATGTTTTTTTTTTTAAGGGGACTGTTAAAAAAAAGGGCTCAAAAAGCCACGTGTGTTGCTGGCCTAAGGACTCAGTTTAGAAAGGGAATCAATGCGCATGGGGGCTTGCTGTGGTCCCTTTCGGCATTTGCGATCGGGCCGTGGCACGTATCCTTGCGCTTTGATTCCATTTCTAAACGGAATCAAGTGGTACATGTGATTTAACCCTTAAGGGTCTGTTCCATGGCTGCAATGTTAAAAAATCAGTTTGTAAAATGATCTGCATCTCACTTGAGGTGAGTCCTGAATATGCAGGGTTCCCTGTGCCTTTTTAAATTTAGATTTTCTTCCCAAATGTAAACCTGTGGCTTCCTTGGTGTTCTGGGGGGGGGGGGGGAGTAGTTATCACGTGATGAACGAGTATCTGAAGAGCCGCCTTGATTCTTTGCCTTGAGATATAAATGCGGCTTTCCCCTTGTCTTCCTGGACAGATAACGCGGTGCTATAAGAAAGGGCGTTCATAGGCCAGTCATGTTATCTCCGGTCAGAAAGTTTCTTTTAATCTGGATTTTATGGCTGCTGATAACCTGTGATTTTGAAAGAATTGAGTTTGTGTGCACGGTGTCTACAAGAGTGTCCTTATTTAAAAGTGGGGGGTGAAAATGTAAGTTAAGGTGAGAATTGAACCGTAGACATCCGGAAAATTCAATGATTTAATCAGGACTGACTTTCTAAAATGTCAGCGGTATCTTTGTCCTGATTTCGGATGCAGTGGGAAGGGTCAGGGGCATTCACACAAACGCAAAAAAACGTGATGCATAGTGTGAAATCGCCCTTAGTTGTGTAACACATGGCGTTTTAGGTCCATTTTTAAACATCCGTTTTCAGTCAGTTTTTGGCAGTTTACCATGCATTTGGCTGCTTACAGCCTGTTTATCTATTAAGATAATTGGGAAAAACGGACTAAAAACTGACCAAAAACGCCATGTGTGTCATCGCCCCAAGTCTTTTCCTGCCGAGCTACTCCCTCCAACTGCTAAACAAAGTGTGCATGTGTCTAAAGGAATTACTAAGTTGTGGCCCAACATCAAGTGAAGCTGTTTGGTCGCCCTGAGCATCTGTAATAGTCACAAAAATAGTGTAGCTTTTTAGAATAAGTCTCTAATATTCAGGCTCTTGACTGTACCCCTAGAGTTTGGTGATATGGTGGGGTGCATGTTCAGCCTGTGTATGCCATGTTTGGAGCAATTTTTCATCTAATATGGAAATCCTAATAAATAGATTTAAGAACAGATGTTTGTAGACTTGAGTCACGAGGTACGACGTGCCTCTCTGTAAATGTAACCGGTCGCGTACTGCTTCAGCTCATAAAATGGCCGCTTCCAGCGTCTTGTTGACAAGTGCGTTTTAAGAGCTTTTCTAGTTTCGTCTGCTGGATATAAGAAAAGGATGTGTTAACTGTTTTATTGGCAGTGGAGCCAAATATTCTGCATGGGATTTATGGAAGGCATCTTTAACATCCCATTGCTGTGAGGTGTCTTGCTGCTGCGCTTTGTCCTCTGGTTAATCATGTCCTGTGACTAATCCCCAACTATCGGAGGGGGGAGATGGATTTGGCAGGGGGGGCAGGAAGCTGGAGTTCCCTCATTCCACCCTGAGGGGGTCAGCTGCCTTCATTCCCCCTTCTGATATTGTCATCTGGAAATTATTATAGAGCCCTGAGGGCAGACAGGAGGGGATGAAAGGGGGGGTCCTCAGATCCGGCTTCCATCCCTTCCTGTGAGAGGCCACACACGGAGGTGCCTAATGGGTCACACTATGGAGGTTGAATATCATCTACACCCATCTTAACCCCCTCCTTTGCTTGTAATGTATCGCCGGATTGTTTCTGATTTGTCTTTCTACTTTATGTTCTGTTCTTCAGCCTTGCAAACATCCCCTTAACCCCAGAGACGCAACGGGACCAGGAAAGGCGGATACGTCGAGAAATCGCCAATAGCAATGAACGCCGCCGCATGCAGAGCATCAATGCTGGCTTCCAGTCTCTGAAAACGCTAATCCCCCACACAGATGGGGAGAAACTAAGCAAGGTGCGTAGATTGGGGGGCAGAGACTATATATAAAATGGACATGTGCTGCTGTGTAAAAATCCTGGACCTCCTTCTAATAGACATTTATGTAAACCTCCGGTGTCATCCTTTCCTCCCATTTTTTTCATACGACTTCTCTTTACTGTGTCTTATTTTGTTTGAGTATGTACCCCATGGTCTGAAAAAAAAAAAGACTATGACGGTGCAATATAAGTTAGAGGACCTGTCACCATTAAAAATGTAACTAGGAGCTGCTAGTGCTAAAACAAACGCAGCATTGTTACACTGTTAGCGTTATCGGAAACCGCTGTGCACTAGAAACGCCGGACTGCTCTCAAAATGGTCTGGCGTATTCATGAGGGGGCGGTCAGAGGTGCTGCCTCTTCCTGGGGCCGCCCTGCTCACTCCATAGGGCAGTCACCGCCCCTAATCCCGCCCCCTCCCGCGTTTCTAGTGTACAGCGGAGCAGTGTTTGTTAGCATTATCCTAGGTTTCCGATAACGCTAGTATTGTAACACGGCTGCGTCTGTTTTAGCACTAGGGGCTGCTTACTTTAGTGCCATTTTTGAGGGTGACAGGTCCTCTTTAAGATGTGTTCAGAAGAAATTGGGATGGCAGGTTTTTTTTACTTTGGCCACTAGATGTCAGATGTACTCCCAATTTGATTAGAACAGTTGAAACTCACTTTACGGATTACAGTAAAATCAATGGCATTACCTTTGTAGGCAGGGAGATGCTTCAGCAAAAGTTTTTTTTTTTTTTCCCTGGGGTGAATGTTCAGCCTGTGTATGCCATGTTTGGGAGCATTTTTTTTTATCTAATATGGAAATCCTAATAAATAGATTTAAGAACAGATGTTTGTAGATTTGAGTCGCGAGGTACGACGTGCCTCTCTAAATGTAACCGGTCGCGTACTGCTTCAGCTCATAAAATGGCCGCTTCCAGTGTCCTGTTGACAAGTGCGTTTTTAAGAGCTTTTTTAGTTTCGTCTGGATATAAGAAAAGGATGTGTTAACTGTTTTATTGGCAGTGGAGCCAAATATTCTGCATGGGATTTATGGAAGGCATCTTTAACATCCCATTGCTGTGAGGTGTCTTGCTGCTGCGCTTTGTCTCTGGTTAATCATGTCCTGTGACTAATCCCCAACTATCGGAGGGGGGGAGATGGATTTGGCGGGGGGCAGGAAGCTGGAGTTCCCTCATTCCACCTGAGGGGGTCAGCTGCCTTCATTCCCCCTTCTGATATTGTCATCTGGAAAATTTTATAGAGCCTGAGGGCAGACAAGGAGGGATGAAGGGGGGGTCCTCAGATCCGGCTTCCATCCCTTCCTGTGAGAGGCCACACACGAGGGTGCCAATGGGTCACACTATGGAGGTTGAATATCACTCTACACCCATCTTAACCCCCTCCTTTGCTTGTAAGTGTATCGCCGGATGTTTCTGATTGTCTTTCTACTTTATGTTCTGTTCTTCAGCCTTGCAAACATCCCCTTAACCCCAGGACGCAACGGGACCAGGAAAGGCGGATACGTCGAGAAATCGCCAATAGCAATGAACGCCGCCGCATGCAGAGCTCAATGCTGGCTTCCAGTCTCTGAAAACGCTAATCCCCCACACAGATGGGAGAAACTAAGCAAGGTGCGTAGATTGGGGGGCAGGAGACTATATATTAAAATGGACATGTGCTGCTGTGTAAAAATCCTGGACCTCTTCTAATAGACATTTATGTAAAACCCGGTTGTCAACCTTTCCTCCCTCACTCCCATTTTTTCATACGACTTCTCTTTACTGTGTCTTATTTTGTTTGTTTATGTACCCCATGGTCTGAAAAAAAAGACTATGACGGTGCGATATAAGTTAAAGAGGACCTGTCGCCCTCAAAAATGGCACTAGGAGCTGCTAGTGCTAAAACAAACGCAGCATTGTTACACTGTTAGCGTTATCGGAAACCGCTGTGCGCTAGAAACGCCGGACTGCTCTCAAAGCGGTCTGGCGTATTCATGAGGGGGCGGTCAGAGGTGCTGGCCCTTCCTGGGGCAGCTCCGCTCACTTCTTAGGCCAGAGGTGACTGCCGCGTCATGCGGCAGTCACCACCCCAATTCCCGCCCCCTCATGAATACGCTTGACCACTTAGAGAGCGGTCTGGCTTTTCTAGTGTACAGCGGAGCAGTGTTTGTTAGCGTTATCCAAGGTTTCCGATAATGTTAGTATTGTAACACTGCTGCGTCTGTTTTAGCACTAGGAGCTGCTTACTTTAGTGCCATTTTTGAGGGTGACCGGTTCTCTTTAAGATGTGCTCAGAAGAAATTGGGATTGCAGGTTTTTTTTTTTACTTTGACCACTAGATGTCAAATGTACTCCCAATTTGATTTAAACAGTTGGAACTCACTTTACGGATTACAGTAAAATCAATGGCATTACCTTTTGTAGGCAGGGAGCTGCTTCAGCAGAAGGTCCCCGCCACGCTAATTAATGTACACTCTGCACTCCATCTTGACAGAAAAATAACAGAAATGTAGATATTTTTGCTGATTTATCAAACAAGAAAAACCGACATAAGTATTTGGCCCCTTTGCTCACTGTTGAGTAGAAGCTTTGGAGCTGGTGCAGCCCGGAGTCTTCTTGAGAAGATGCAACAAGTGTCTCACCCTGGATTTGGGGATCCTCTGCCTCTTCCTTGCAGATCCTTTCAGTTCCCTCAGGTTGGAGATGTAAATGTTGGTGGAAGCTATTTTCAAGTCTCTCCCAGAGATGCTCAATAGCCTGATGCTTCCACCACCAGTGTCACTACTGGGATTGTATTTGGCAGGTGATGAGCGGCGCCGGGTTTTCTCCACCGCTTAGAATTAACACCAAAAAGTTCAATCTTTGTCTCATCAGAGCAGAGAATCTTATTCCTCATAGTCTGGGAGTCTACATGTGTCTTGCACACTGTATGTGGCTTTCATGTGTCTTGCACTGAGGAGAAGCTTCCGTCACCAGACTCTGCCATAAAGCCTGAGTGGTGGAGGCGCAGCGATAGGTGTGACTCCCATCTCCCTACTACAGCTCTGGGGCTCAGCCACAGGGATCTTGGGGTACTTCTATACCTCCTTTACCAAGGCTCTTCTTCCTCGACCTGACCTCCAGCCAACTTAGCAATTGTGGAAGAGATGTGGTCGTAGAAAACTTTTTATTTAAGGGTTATGAAGGCCATTGTGCTCTTGGGAACCTCGAGAGCTGCAGAAATTCTTTTGGAACCTTGTAACTCTGTCCCTTGCCACAATTCTATCTCTGAGCTCCTTGGGCAGTTCCTTTAGACCTCAAGGAGGATCAGAAGGAAATGGACAGCATTTGAGTTAATATGAGTGTCACAGCAAAGGGTCTAAATATGTGTTTAAAAAAACAAACAAATGTAGACATTTTTGGTCATGTCAAGGTTCACAGTGTACATTTATGAGCTAAAAAAAACCCCCAAACTTCACATTTGCCATGTTGTAAATCGCATCAGTGCTCTGTATTCATGATTAGAATACTCTTTGCACATAGAACCTGCTTGGCTACGGGGGTTAGCATTTTTTTTAAATGGAAATTTTGTATAAGATTTACAATTCCATATCTGGACTCTCTATACAGGCAGCAATACTTCAACGACGCAGGCAGACTAATATTCTCCTTGGAACAGGAGAAGACCAGGTTACTGCAGCAGAATACTCAGCTCAAGCGCTTCATACAGGTAAGGCGCTATTGGACCTCATGTACATCATTTACACTTGTTGCCTCCCAGACCAGCGCTTTGTGCTAATTTAAAAGGGTCGAACACTTTCGGCAAAGAATTGACATGGTTTGTGTGATGAAAAGTTAAACACTTTCTGTATCAATTCCTCAGTTTTCTAGATTCCTGCTTAAAGTTTTAAAAAAACTATAGAAAGCGTTCATGTTTACTTCCAGTGGATAGAAATGTGTCCATGGTCTTGTGATGGACATTAAGGTGCACAAGCCATTACTAACACACAGCTGTGATTACTCTCTGTGCTAACAGCATGTCCGTCACCATGGACACATATCTATCCACTGGAAGTAAATATGGACGCTTTGTGTAGAAGGACAGCAAGCAGAGATCTTGAAAATTGTGAGGAATTGATACAAAAAAATATATTGAAAAACTAACTTTTCATTACACAAACCATATTCATTTTTTGCTGAAGGTGGACAACCCATTTAAAGGAAAACAACCACTTAGTTTATCAAAAAACTGCAGATGCTCCTCTTCATTCTGAACTGGGCACTGATTGTCTTTAATGTTGACATGCTGTGATCGCCTAGGACAAAAAGACTTGTAATTAGCAGGCCGGTATACCAGGAGAAAAGCGTGGAGAAGGTAGTGCGGGGGCACGCATAATTCTGGTGCCAGAATTCTTAGGGTGAAGACACACATGGCGTTTTTGGGCCGTTTTTACTAAGTGCGTTTTCAGATCGTTAAAACCGATGCCGTTAAAAAACGCATGCGTTTTTTAAAAAAAAAATGATGCGTTTTTTAACGCATGCGTTTTTAACGATATGAAAACGCACTTAGTAAAAACGTCCCAAAAACGCCCTGGTGTACTTCCTTAGAGTTAAGACCTCTCCATTCTGGTGCCCTTTTTGCATTGGTATTGGTATCTACTCCAGACAAGGGCTGGTGTAGAGTTCAGCTAGAGCTTGCACCAGTTTCCTGGCTCAGGTTATAATTGACTGATTTGGCACAATTTTTTATGTGTACAACTGAATACTGAATCCCTGGTTTACATAAGATTCTTAAGTTGAATTTGTATGCAAGTCGGAACTAGAATATTTTTTAATTGTAGCTCCACATTTTATTTTTTTTTTTCTGTCACTGAGACAACTGGCTTTTCCCCCCCAAATTTTTCTGCTGTCATGGGAACAAAGATTATCAATAAAACATAATTACAAACGCCTTACAGCTGATCATTGTATACTGTAACTAAAAATAAAGCATCCTGAGAGCTTCACCAGTGGGCAGGGAGGTCTGTCTATAAGTTGGGGCCCACCTTTGTAATTAGGCTATTCTTTAGAGTGACTATCCTGCCTTTTGAATGTCCTCACTATAGTGTCCTTTGCCTTTTGCAGGAGTTCAATGGCTCATCCCCTAAGCGACGACGAGCAGAGGACAAGGATGAGGGTATTGGTTCCCCGGATATCTGGGAAGAGGAAAAAGCTGAAGATCTCCGAAGGGAAATGATAGAACTGAGGCAACAACTGGACAAGGAGCGTTCTGTGCGGATGATGCTGGAGGAGCAGGTGAATGGCTAACCTTTGTTGTGCACCTCCTGTAATATTGGGTACTGCATGAGGCATGTGAATGAGGTCGTTCCCACCCCCCACTAGTTTGCTGTAGGCAGTGTAGGATGTGAGGATGCACTGCATGTTTAACAGCATCCCATAAGCATTTGTTAGCTTCCCCATAGTATACGGTTGGTCACACTTGCTAATTACTGATATAACTGGCAGGTGCGGGCTCTGGAAGCTCACATGTACCCTGAAAAGTTGAAGGCTATAGCTCAACAAATCCAGGAAGAGGGAGGGCAGGGAGAATCGAACGAGTCACTGGACAGGGGTGACCAACCTCTCCATTCTCAGGTGAGACGGCTGATTCCTCTGGTCCTTGGGTATCATGTTATTAGGCCCCTGACTCTTGTCTCAATATGCAAGTTGGTACCATGCCCCTAATATAGTTGTGTATTCTGTTGTATTGTATTCTTTATGAATTGTGCCAATTATTGAACTTGTAACTAATCTATATCCTGTCCCTGCAGCTCCTGGCAACGCATATGCCCCTGGCGCCTACTCACCACCCGACGGTAATAGTCCCCGCTCCAGCACCTCCAACTTCTCATCACGTCAATGTTGTGACTGTGGGACATTCCTCGGTTATAAGTTCTGTGTCCACATCCCGACAGAACCTGGACACGATCGTGCAGGTGAGTGTGAAATGAGAGGAATTTCCAGCCAGTGTTGGAAAAGGTTTTGTGAAGGCGAGGAATTAGTACTATGGGGTTTTTTTTTTGCAGATGGCTGAAGCTACCTTTGTGGGGGTTACAAGCTGATGCCTTGTTCTTCACATTTCCTAATTTATAGTCAATCTAATTTCTTTTAAAATGTCTGCCTTTAAGACGGATATGTCCCACCTTTGTCCCAGTTCAGGGCACGCAGCTTCCCTGAAGTCTGCACTAATCTTGGCAGAGAACAGCTTCTTATACCTGTTGTTGGTCCTTGGACCATTCAGAGTCCTGTCCTGGACTTGATCTATCATGTAAGGAACCTGTCCCCAGCAGTGTTGTGGGTCTGTGGTTCACAGCAATATGAAACTACCCTTAGTCAAATTTTGTTATCTGGGTGGCAGGTGTGCTCTAAAGGGATTGTCCAGGATAATTAATATTTTAGGCCAACTCATAATAATAATAAAAAACTAACAGGAACTTAAAATTGCCTCCTGTGATCCAGGGACATGCCTCCTGCTTGTATGCGGAGGCTGCAATGGAGACATTTACATATATGTGTGTGTGTGTGTGTACGCTCTTCGTCCTAAGCCGTGCACACCATGGCCATATACTACTGAGGTGGAAACAGAAGCGATAATCTCTGTGAACTAGGAGGAAAACAAAAAAATTCTTGCTGTATGACCAGTCCCTGTTAAAGGGGATGCCCATGATTATTTAATTAAAAGGGGAAACTACAATATATGCAATTGCTGTGAATTATGAAAAATGTAATACTCCTTCTCGAACGACACTTTGTAGTCCTTGTAATAGTGGAGAATACCGAGTCTAAGAATTCCTTACTCTCAAATTTTCCTTAGAATTTTTTTTAATCTTCCCCCATCCTTTTCCATGTTTCCCCAGGCCATACAGCACATAGAGGGAACACGAGAGAAGCAACTGCAGGAAGATGAGCAGCGGAGGGCAGTCATTGTGAACGCGGCTCGTCCGTGTGACAACTCAGACACCGCGTCCGACACAGAATGTGATGACAGCGAAGCAGAACAAAACAAGGATGATGCCATGGAGGACCCCTGACATCTACTGCCCTTCCATGGACTGGGCAAGAGACTGGGGGAACTGGAGGGGGAGGAGGCTGTGTGGGTATGTTAGTGGAGCACAGTCAGGGGTCGCTCCCTATCAACCTCCTTCCCAAATTTGTAGGGTTTATAGGTTGGTCTGCTGACCACAAAGATACTGTAATGAGGTTGTTGAGGAGGGAGAAAAAGGGTAAAAGCACTAAGGGATTGTCCTGGTCTGTTAGACAAATGGAGGAGTGTCATTGTGGTAGGGGTGCTTACTTTTTTTGTTTTCTGTTCCTTACATTTGCAGCAGTCTCTCCAAATTTCCTGAACTTTTTTTCTTTTCCTTCACGGCTATTTTCCCAGTAAAAGGGATTAGGGCCTGCACTTGTGAAAATGAAGTCCCTCCTCATCAGTATATAGCTAGAGGAGGAATACGCCTAGTAGGGGATAGAGGGTATGGTACTAACACCATGCCAATCAATTTCTACCTTTATAGATACATTTTATACTTCTATATTTTATAGAGTTGTCTGTCTTGTACAAGATATATATTTAACACCGAAGTTGGGACAATGTTCTGGATATAGTTCAACAAACCCAACCTATTCCGAGTCCGCAACGTCACTTCCCTATGCTAGTTGCCTGAAAAATATATAAAATACTGTGCAGGCCTTATTTTCTTTTTACCACACGATGGCGCTGTGGCGAGCTGAGATTTCTTTAGGATTGTAAAATGTCTGATAACTTTCATAAAGTCTTAGGGACCCTCCCAATCTTCTATCTGTACAAAAACAGACCATGCAAAGTCTTAGCACTACATTCTGGCTTCCATATTTTGTTACTTGCTTTTCTTTATGCTGCTGTGGCCTTCAATTATTTTTATTTCTTACCCAAGTTATCTTATGTCTGCTCTGAAGTTAGGGTTGGTTTGAGATCTGTAAATAGTTTAGAGAACCAAACCGAAGATCAAAGATGGGTTTATACTGGCGGGCATAGCTGCAGTCTTATACCAAACCCCCCCAAAAAGCATTGCTAAGCCATACCAAACCTTCACAAATTTACAAAAAGAAGAAAAAAAAATACTTTTATGTTATTCTACTAATATCAGATTGCAGATAGTTCTAGTATAATGTTGGCAGGTTGAATACAAAGCTAATGTCCATAATTGGCATTTAACAACATCTTCTGTGAGGGTATCCATCATCTATAGGCAGTCTAGTTACATTTGTGGGCTACAGGAACCAATTTGTTCTAAAAATGGAGGTCAGACCCATTAAAAATATAGAGGATGGGAAGTCCACCATCTATTAGCTAAGATTTTTACCACAGAAATGTGAGTTTTCTTCAAAAACCTGTAGCACACCTATTCATGGGTTATTTGGTACTGCAGTTTGGCTCCATTGAAGTCACCTAGACTAAACTGCAATACCTCGCACTACCTGTGACCAGATGTAGCGCTGTTTCTGGAAGAATCTGAAATGAAGGGCAACCTCTTCTGTAAAGAAACCAAACTGGAAATTATTGGTGCTAAAAGCGGCAAATGTTAATTAATAGTAATACTACAGGCCGCAAAACCTCTGATTGAATGTAATGCATGGTTAAGCCAAGTTTGCCTTAACGGGAACCTTACTTTTTAGCACTTCCTGACTATTTTAGTCACTATACACATACATAGTCATTTAGGAATAACTAGTTGCTAGGTACAGACACTGCAGAGTCCCTAGCAACCAGTCAATAACTAGGCCAAAATGTCTGCCAGCGAGCATACAAGGAGTTGTGTTGTTATATATTCATCTCATTGTCAAAATTGTAAGCTGGAGACCCCCTTTAAAGCCCACAATATGGCTACCTCCATTGCTTGTAGATAAAGGATACCCTCCAGGAGATGCTACGCAGTAACACAGGGCTAGGTCTGCGGCATTGCATTATTTGCAGCGTATGGGGAAAGGATTAGTGGCCCATTTTATTAAAAAGTCTAGACACAGGAGAGCCTCATGGAGGTACGAGGCACGAAACACCTCTATTTCTTATGACTAGCGAATGGATACTGCACTATGTCCAGGCAGTAAGTGTACTTTTAGGACGCGGTCACACGTACCGCTAGGCGTCCGTTCATAACGTGCCGCTAGCGCACAGGGGGCTGGAAACGCTTGTGCGTTCGGGCCAAGGACTGCCCCCTGTTCGCTAGCGTTGCGTTATGAATGGATGGCTAGTGGTACGCGTGACTGCGGCCTTAGTTATCGCTCATTGACTGAGCCAAGAGTTTGGCAGTGACCCGATGCTGGCGTGTTCGGACATTTTTGCTCCAATGAGATTTGTTGCGGTCTGTGGATTCCAGTAATCTGGAGCTTCTGTATATGGAGGTGCAGGCGCCACGAAGAAACCTCCACTGTTTACTCCTTTATCCATGTTTTTTTTAATAGTTCCTCAGATCATAAGCACTTAAATAATGTAATTTTTCCCCCTTCTTTTGTTTGCTAGGGATAACTTTGCCAGTAAGGATGCTAAATATTAGGTAGACCGCTGCTGCCTCCCTTCTAACATGTCTGTGACTTACGGCGGTGAGTTGTTTTCCAATCACGGACACCTATGGATTAGCCCTGCAGGGCTGTGGGTTAAGGCTTTGTTCAGATTTGGCCAACAGTTTCTATCAGAGCTTTATGTTTGGCATATTTTCCAATGTATACCTCTGATGTACGCCATTTGTGTAGTATATTTTATCACATAGAACTTTTACTGTAAAAACAAATGTCTACAGCCATCCTTTGCGTATGCATAGAATGTGCCCATATGGCTAAAGGAGGCTACACACAGGAAATATTTGCCTATTCCCTTTAAACCCAATTTAAATTGGCATCTTAAAGTTAAAAAAAAAAAAAGTGAAATATTAGTATGAAATCCATTTAGCCTGGGTCTATCCTATATTTGGTGACTCTTGTAAAGCTAAGAAACTCTTGTCCGCTGTAAGTCACATCATGTTGCTTTATCTATAATGGGAAGGCTCCCCAGCTTTAATACTTGTGCCCTGCCCATTCCCAGCACTCCTCCCTCCCCTCTCCACCTTACCATCATCTTCCTATATATTTTTTTTTAATCATTTCAGCTCTTGTGTTTGAGGGAAAAAAAAGCTATTTTATATTTTGTTAAGAAAGTGACATAAAAACCCTGCAAGGCTTCGGCCTTTGTAAAGATACAAAATAAAAATGTTTGTACTTTGTTTTTTAGAAACTATTGTTGTCTTTGTCTTTTTATTCCTTTTCATGCCAAGATTCTTCACGATGGGCAAAAATAGTGTTCTACGAAGAAGGAAAGTTGACAGGTTGTGGATGGTTGAATATTTGGACCTTTTGGTGGTGTAAAAAAAAAGTTTACCAGTTCACTAACATTTAAAGGAACACTCCAGTCACACCTGATTCATTGAATTACACCTTGTGCAGGGCCTGAAGGTAGGATCATGACTTTAGGTTTTAGGAATACAATGAAAATGAGTCCTGATCCTCCCCTCAGGCCCTGCACTGTGCATTATTCAATTAATTAGCTCTGATTTAAAGTGTTCCTTTAAGGGTCAAATAATGTTATGATCTATTCAGTGGTGATCCAACTGCTGGGACCTTCACTGATCATAATTATGGAGTGTCAGGTTGGGTATACCTACTGTAGCTATGGTGTTGCTGGATATTGCAGAGTACAGGGCTGTATGACTTCTGGCTAACTCAGGCAGTAAATGGGATAAACTAAATGCTATAACCAGGCCGACCAGTAGAGGGCAGCCCACCCATATTACAGGGTTTACTTGATCAAGACAGGAGTTGAGTGATTTGCTAAATTCTTAGTTGTCTGGCCCATAAAATTCTGTTGCCATTTAGTTTATGCCCTAGAAGTCTTTTTAATTTGCAGTATACAGGCAGTCCCCGGGTTACATACAAGATAGGGTCTGTAGGTTTGTTCTTAAGTTGAATTTGTATGCAAGTCAGAACTGTATATTTTATAATTCGTAACCCCAGACAGAACTTTTTTGGTCTCTGTGACAATTGGATTTTAAAAATGTTGGGTTGTCCTAACAATCAGGAATAACACTAAAGCTTCATTACAGACACCTGTGATAACTGTTATAGCTGATCATTGTAGCCTAGGACTAAAGTACAATAAATTACCAATATCCAGAGGTCCGTTTGTAACTATGGGTCGTATGTAAGTCGGGTGTTCTTACAGGCGGTCCCCTACTTATCTCTTCACATCCTATGGGAGGAGTAGCAATGACCTGCACTCAGCTCTTTACAGAAGCCCTGGCCACCTTAGGATTATTGGGCTATACCCATCTCGTCCATGAACCATTGATATTGGAGTAAGTCTTTATGGCACGAATAGACGGTGCGGCTGTCATGCAGTTGTGATGGGGCTGGTTGCGTCAATTTGGAATTCATAACAAAATGATTATTTACTGATAATCCTATAGTCTAGAACTGTACTATTGTCAGCAGCTGCTGGTATCTATATTGAGATGTACAGGCAGTCCCCGGGGTAAGGAAAAGATAGGGTCCGGAGGTATGTTCTTAAGTTGAATTTGTATGTAAGTCGAAACTGTATATTTTTTATAATTGTAGATCCATGCAAAAAAAATGGTGGCCCCAGTGACAATTGGAGTTTAAACATTTTTTTTTGCTGTAATGGGACCAAGGATTATCAATAAAGCTTCATTACAGACACCTTACAGCTGATCATTGCAATCTGGGACTGTAGTCAAGCATTCAGAGTCAAAGCAGTGAATTAATCCCAAATTATTTCACTAAAATTGTGAATACGTCACCTCCACGCTATGGGGACGGTTGCGGTATTCCTGCCCTGTGCCTGCTTTCTTAAGAAAAAACAGCAAACAAAAGTTTTGGTTTTTTTTTTACGTAAAACCTACGCCAAGTCTTAGCGCAGGTGTATGATAAATCTCCCCCACGGTTTCTATACACAATGACCATAGTGTACAGCGCTATTGCCTTTACTTTACACACACAACATGTTATTAATGGCACCAGTTCTTCCTATATTCACCAGACCCTTTCACTAATTTATATTCCTGACCCCAAAAACGTCCTTTTGCAATGTCACATTATAAAGGTTAGGTTCCACTTTAATTAACGCGCTAAAAAAAGCATAAGAGCAAATGGTGGTGTGTACACAGCTGTGAGCAGGAGGGGAGGAAGCGCTGGACCTCGCTGATCTAAAATCTAGAATTTCATAACATTCTCAGAGCGATGGCAAAGTGCGTCCAAAATACAGATCAAAAATTGTGCAAACAGATCAATAAATTTAATAAAAAGTATACATTTCACTTGAAAAAATAATCTCTGACAACCATGAAAATTCCACCTACATAAGGTCCCTTGTGTCTGTACTGTACAAGGTTATTAGTTGGGGTGGGAAATAGAATCTTTTTTAAAAGTTAAGTTTAGGTAAAAAGTATGATATACCCCCTTTAACCTTATCGATAGACATAAAATACAAAAAAACATTCATTTTATAATATATAACACCATAAATATACCAAATCCGTAAAATCTGTAAAATAAAATGACTGTTCTAGACCCATGATATTGAATGAGAAACTGAAGACGTCAGATATTCAACACCACCACAAGCATGACTCAAACCCCCCTCCAAAAAAAAAAAATATGTGGTTAGAATAGAAGACCGAAAAGGTAAACCCCCCAAATTTTGTGAAATTCATATTTTTGGGTATATACATTATATATATAAACATATATAATATACATATAATATATATATTACATCAAAATATAACATTGCAGTTGTAAATTCCGATTAAAATCACTTAATTTTTTTTTTTGTTTTTGTTTATAACTATACTTTTAGATTTAATTTTTTTTTTTTACTATAAAAAATTGCACTGAACTATATTTAAGGCACCTGTAAATTTAGAGTTAAATTGAGTCCGAATCAGCAGTGACATGAATGACACAAAGCTAAAAGTTCCGTAATAAAATACGTAGCTCATGCTATAATAGGGAAAATAGGGGTGCCTACCTGCTACCCACAAATAGGAGAAGGGCCGCAAGGCAGAGCAGAATAACCCTGGTCCTCTCATGGTGTCAGCCAGGAAATCTGGGATGGTTGGCTCCTCTAATATTACTAGAGCTGGCACTGGACACACTCACAGACGTCAACTGCAGGCCGGACCACAGGTGGTCACAACCCATTAAAACAGACAGTTCTGACCAATTGTGACCTAATAAGGAATTTAGGCAACTGTACAGTTGATTAACTCAGCTGTGGCCGGACTCACAGAAAGACCCTGCACTAAAAGACCCCTAATACAAAATACAGCAGGGGGAATGACATTACTATAAATACAGGCGGTCCCCTACTTAAGAACACTGGACTTAAATACGACCCCTAGTACAAAGGGACCTCTGGATGTTGGTAATTTACTGAAAATTTAGCCTTAGGCTACAAGATCAGCTATACAGTTATCACGGTGTCTGTATGAAGATTTATTGTTAATTGGTTCTTAGACAACCCAACATTTTAAAATCCAATTGTCACAGAGACCAAAAAATGGCTGGGGTTACAATGAAAAATATACAGTTCCGACTTACATACAAATTCAACTTAAGAACAAACCTTCAGAAACCGATCTTATACCTAACTGGGGGACTGCCGTATATGAAGATCATGAAGTATCTGTATACTATATACCTGGCTATAGGCCCATGTGGCATGTCATGGCGTGTAGCAGAATTTTCCCTGTAAATCTTTACATTTACATGAATGTTCAAATCCTGAATATTATGCCAAAATTCGTATATAATACACTTCTATTGATTTTGGAGGGGGTCCCACACTTGGAATTCCCACCAATCAGCAGCCGTCTACTCAGTTTAAGGAGCTGGAAACAGACAGCCCCATACCCACTATAGCGGCCATACTGTTTGTGCAGCTCAGTTCCAAATTATTTGAGTACAGAGCTGCACCCTATCATTGCTCAATGTGGGGTCAGATATCAGCGTCTTAGTGGATATGGATGACCTATCAGACAACCCCTTTTAAACTGGATTGGAGTTATATAAATATGTATTCAGTATGCTCCCCCTAGTGGTCTTTGAAGATAAACATAATTCTATAATTCATATATATACCGTATATAAATATAGATGAGAAAATATATATTCACTGGAGATATATCAAAGAGAATTGTAAAGGTGAATATGTAAGTACTAAAGAAAATTTTCCACCAGGATCGAGATTGTAAACCAATCATATTGGCAGGATCGCCTCTTCTTGTAGGCTTATGCCCTTGTTTTTACAAAAAAAAAGGATATTGAAATGATTGCAAGTAAGCCTGAGGGGCTCCGGGCTCAGTTGACAGCTATGAAAGCCTGGAGCCCCTCAGGCTATTTGCATACATTAAAGCTTTTTTTGTTTAAACAGGGCATAAGAAGCTAAAAGAAGAGGAGATCCTGCAGAAGGGGCACACACCAGCATTGTAATGGCATAGTTTACAATACTAATCCTGGTGTAGATTTCCTTAAAGCTGTCTATCACTAGGATGAAGGATTGTAAACCAAACACGCGACATACTGGTGTGTGCCCCTCTGGCAGGATCTGCTCTTCATTTAGCTTTTTATCTCCTTGTTTTTACAAAAAATGCTGTTAAAAATTATGCAAATTAGCCTGAGGTGCTCTGGGTTCCATAGATGTGGAGTCCCTCGGGCTCATTTGCATAATTTTAAAAAGCTTTTTTTTTTTTTTAATAAGACAAAGAAGCTAAAAAACAGAGCAGATCCTGCCAGAGGGGGTGCACGCCAGTATGTCATGTGACTTGGTTTACCAATCCTTCAATCTGGTGGTAGATGTCCTTGTAGGGAGACAACAAAAAGGTTAATTTCTGTGCCTTTTTTTTTACCATAGGTCACAATAGCAGTATGGTAGATATACCACTGCCATCACTCCTAACCATCCCAGATTTCAGGTACTGTCCTGGTAGTCTGGTGGTATTTCTAGGAAGTGTCTGGAGTGCCAAGTTCAAACGCAACGGGGATTAGGAAGCCGTCAAGATTGGCTTCTCCATTCACTTTTACCGTGGCTTCCAGTGGCTTTGAAAAAAATGAAGTAGGCCTCTGATAGCAGAAAAGAGAAACTGCTGAGGGAGAACGGGGCAAGGTGTTCCTTTTATGTATACAGTATGGTGGCCATAAGGGGGCATATGCCGGTCTGAGGGTGGGGTAGGGGCAGGTCCAAATATATGCAAATTTGCCACAAATTTTGTCCCACCATCAGGAAGCTGATCACTGCAGCCCCAGGAAACAATTAGTAGCAGTGCATTTATAAAACCGCATATAGTGCTAATGCCACCATACTGAGCACAAAACAATACCACAGACATAAACCTATCGATTTGTTAAATATTGAGCAGCCACTTTATATTTTCCCAACTTCTTACCACAGAGGCATCTGATATTCCATAAGATCTGATAATGTGGCACATGCACAGACCTGCCGTGTCATGATTTTGGCTGCTCCTCACGTTGCACCTCTGTACATTATATACAGTGAATAAATAACCAGCCCGCTCTCAGATACAGATCCTGACGGCTTTTATCTGCAGACCATTGGGGCCATCCTGGCGTCAGCTGTCCCCCGCTGGTTATAGGAATTCCCTTACCCTAGAGTGGTTTGGGATTAATTCCTATGGTTTCCGAATCTGCCTGTCCCATTACAAACCTTAACCCTGCCAGCCAGCAAGGGCATTTGACATGATAGAGTATAGTGTGTATGGAGACAAGTGTTGGAGTGAGGCCAAGTCACACGTTGATGGAACTTGCCTTTACTTCGATTACAAGGCTGATCTGATCAGAAATATTCTCACCCACATGTCAACTAATGAATTCCCATTTGGAGGCCAGGGTTGCCGAATATTTCAAACGACAAACTATTTTTGATTTTGAAATTCCTTTTATGTATATACTCGAGTATAAGCCTACCTGAGTATAAGCCGAGGTCCCTAATTTTAACACAAAAAAAATAGGAAAACCTCAAGTATAAGCCTAGGTTGGGAAATGAATTGGTCACAGCCTACACCCAGTATATAGCCAGTATAGATACCACAGTGGTAGCTGAGAGGAGGACACTGTGTAAGTTGAGGTCTATTCTGGAGAATAGCTCCCATCCCTTGCATGGACACTGTGGTGGCATTGGGGAGCACTTCAGTGACCGACTGCTTCACCCCAAATGTGAGAGGGGAGAGTTATCGTAAGTCATTCCTCCCCGCTGCCATCAGGCTGTTCAACAAACAAGGCCCCCAACAGAAGTAACCTGCGCCCCCCACCTAAACCAGTCCCTGCAGGTCCCATCCAAAGGACTAAACATCAATCTGCCGATCATTGCTTGTCTCTTTTGTCTTTTTATCCCCCTTTTCTTTTTGTTCATTTATCCCTAATATTGTTGTTGTCATAGTTTGTACTTCACTCTCTGTACCCTCTCTGCTGCTGAAACGCTGTGAATTTCCCCACTGTGGGACTAATAAAGGATTATCTTATCTTATCTTGTCCCTGCTCCCTGGTATATAGTCAACAACCCATGTCTCTTAGTATAAAGACAGTCACCCCCCCCCCTTGTATATAGCCAGCAGCCCCCAAGTATATAGCCAGTGCCTGCCCCCTTAGTATATAGACAGCAGCCCCCTTAGTATATAGCCAGTACTTGACACCTTAGTATATAGCCAGTGTCTGTCCCTTTGGTATATAGCCAGTGCCTAAACCCTAGTATATTGCCAGTGCCTGCCTCCTTGTATATAGCCAGCAGCCCCCTAAGTATATAGCCAGTGCCTGTCCCCTAGTATATAGCCAGTGCCTGCCCCCTGTATATAGCCAGCAGCCCCCTATGCTCTCTGTTCTCACCTTTTGAACGCCCCCCCCCCTCCCCCCGCAGGTCCTCTTCTGTCTTCTGAAGCTCCGTCTCTGGGTCCCCGCGCTATTATTAAGCCCCATGGGTACAGGGAATCTGTGTGCACCATATAAATAAAGGAATTATTATTATTATTATTATATACCCCCCCCCCCCACATATATCATATATACCCCTCACACAACTGACCCCACTGTGCCAACACATATATCATATATACCCCTCACACAACTGACCACACTGTGCCCCCACATATATATCATATATACCCCTCACACCACAACTGACCACACTGTACCCCCACATATACAATATACCCCTCACCACCAAACTGACCACACTGTACCCCCACATATATTCATATTATTCTCCCTCACACCACAAAACTCGACCACTGCGCCCACACATTATATCATATATACACCTCACACCACAACGACCACACTGTGCCCCCACTATATCATATATACCCCTCACACCACAAACTGACCACACTGTGCCCCCCACATTATATCATATATACCCCTCACACCAAACTGACCACACTGTACCCCACATATATCATATATACCCCTCACACCACAACTGACCACACTGTACCCCACATATATCATATATTCCTCACACCACTGACACAACTGTACCCCCACATTTATCATAATAACCCCACACCACAACTGACCACACTGTGCGCCCACATATATCATATATACCCCTCAACACCCAACTGACCACAACTGTACCCCCACATATATCATATATACCCCTTCACACAACTGACCACACGGCCCCACATATATCATATATACCCTACACACCAACGACCACACTGGTGTCCCCACATATATCATAAATACCCTCACACCACAACTGACCACACTGTACCCCCACATAATTCATATATACCCCTTACACCACAACTGACCACACTGTGCCCCCACATATATCATATATACCCCTCACACCACAAGACCACACTGTGTCCCCACATATATCATAAATACCCCCACACCACAATGACCACACTGTGCCCCCACATATATCATAAATACCCCTACACCACAAACTGAACCACACTGTGCCCCAATATCTCATATATACTCCTCACACAAACTGACCACACTGTACCCCCACATATATCATATATAACTCCTCACACACAACTGACCACACTGTGCCCCACATATTCATATATATACCCCCTCACACACAAGACCCACACTGTGCCTCACATATAATCCTTTAGGAAGCCCCCTCCAGTAATAATCCTTTAGCCAGGCCCCCTCCCATACTCATCCTTTAGGTAGGGCCCCAAGCAGCATATTAAAAGAAAAATATATCATTATTAGGCAGAGGCACGGTGACATCACCACGCTCCTGCTTCTTAAAGAGGCCACACGGCAGGAGGTATGTATGGCAGGGCATATGAGTAGATGCGTGGCCTATGGACTTGCATGGACGTTCTCCCCCCCCCCCCCCACCAAGAATACAGGATCATCATTGGAGCTGTTGGCGCTCAAGGCAAAGCTTCCCCCATTGTTTAAGGTTACAGAATTTGTAATTTTTTTGCAATATATCTGTGTGTGACTTACGGGGTCACGCCCATATTTATGGATGTAGCCTGCAGCTCTTTCCTAGAGGGGTTTTCCCGGCACCACATGACTTATATTTAGGATACATTTGGATGAGGTAAGTACATGTCCTCCTGTATTACACTGCGATCGCCACGCTATACATCAGCCTCTCCCTCCATATTTCTTGCACACACCACCTGCTGGATAGATGCCCGGCTGTAGGACAGCCCTCCGGTCCCCATACCAAGCACCGTGACCTCAGCGTGCCTAGGCCGCAACCGCCAGCCACTCCGGTATTCTGGGCCCTGGCTGCCTCTAGGCCCCAAGAGATCACTGTGAATCGCAGTGTATACAGGAGGACATGTACTTACCTCATCCAAATGTATCCTAAATATAAGTCATTGGTGCCTGGAAAACCCCCATCCAAATGTATCCTAAATATAAGTCATTGGTGCCTGGAAAACCCCTCTAGGAAAAGAGCTGCAGGCTACATCCATAAAATATAGGTGTGACCCCGCATAAGTCACACACAAGATATATTGGAAAAAAAATTACAAATTCTGTAACCTTAAACAATGTGGAGAAGCTGGCTAAAGGATTATTACTGGAGGAGGGTCCTGCCTAAAGGGTGGGGGGGGGGGGGGAGAACGTCCATGCAAGTCCATAGGCCACGCATGCTACTCTATGGCCCTGCCATACATACCTCTCTGCCTTGTGGCCTCTTTAAGAAGCAGGAGCGTGGTGATGTCACCGTGCCTCTGCCTAAATAATGATATATTTTTCTTTTAATATGCTGCTTGGGGCCCTACCTAAAGGATGAGTATGGGAGGGGGCTGGCTAAAGGATTATTACTGGAGGGGGGCTTCCTAAAGGATTATATGTGAGGGCACAGTGTGGTCAGTTGTGGTGTGAGGGGTATATATATGATATATGTGGGGGCACAGTGTGGTCAGTTGTGTGTGAGGAGTATATATATGATATATGTGGGGGTACAGTGTGGTCAGTTGTGCTCCTCCCTTCTCAGACAGGCCGGCGCTGTGTCTCCTCCCTTCTCAGGCAGGCCGGCGCTGTGTCTCCTCCCTTCTCAGGCAGGCCGGCGCTGTGTCTACAGTGTGTGGGGTTAGGGGCAAAGAGTCCTCTGCATAGATGTGGGAGGTTAGGGGCAGGGAGTCCTCTGTGTAGATGTGGGAGGTTAGGGGCAGGGAGTCCTCTGTGTAGATGTGTGGGGTCAGGTGCAGGGAGTCCTCTGTATAGATGTGTGAGGTCAGGGAATCCTCAGCTCCGCTCTCTCCTCCTCCCGCCGCTCTCTCCTCCTCCCGCCGCTCTCAGCCCCGCTCTCTCCTCCTCCCGCCGCTCAGTGTGTCTACAGGGGGCAGTGTAGCTGGAGGGGGGGATGCAGTGTGTCTACAGGGGGAGGGGGGCAATGTAGCTGGAGGGGGGAATGCAGTGTGTCTACAGGGGGAGGGGGGCAGTGTAGCTGGAGGGGGGATGCAGTGTGTACAGGGGGAGGGGGGCAGTGTAGCTGGGGGGGGGATGCAGTGTGCACGGCAGAGGAGTGGTTGCGAATAAGCCCCTTGTACCATACAGTACATAAAGAGGTAAGATGCAGCGGTAGATACTGCCTGGATAGGCGAGGGTTAATACTGTTTCATGTTTACTATCCAATGATGTTCCATCTTTGTAACTGGAGTGTGATTGGAGAGTGAGATCACCTGACCAGGGATTAACAAAACCCTTAATCAGGGAGGAGTTAGAGAGAGCCTTGCTACTGAGCAAGAGGTCTTGAGTTCCAGAATCTTCTTAGAACACAGGTCTTGGAACTTAGCTCCTGTCTGAGGAGCATATCAGATCTACACTAGTGACCAGAGAAAGCGTGTGCCTCACACCTCTAGTGAGTTCCCACAGAACAACCAGGACAAAGCTGCAGCTTCCAACATTGGACACAGCTACATCCCAGCCTGCCCCTGCATCCAGGATGGTGACGAAACTCCTGAGGTTTCATTCTCCAAGATCACTCCCAGTCAGACCACCATCTGTAAAGAATCGTTTGGCACATTGCCTGTTGCTGCTGTTGGTTCGAATAAAGAACTGTAAGTTATTTTTATGCACAACATTGCCTCCGTCTGGTCCCTGCTACGGCTGTCACCATCAAGGGCGCCCCATCTATCGTCCAGGGACTCATACTACGGACACTAAGGGGTTGCCCCAGGGAGAACCAGTACATCAGCCTCTCTCTCATGTAATTTCTTGCACACACCACCTGCTGGAGACCTGCCAGGCTGTAGGACAGCCCTCCGGTCCCCCTACCAAGCACTGTGACACTAGTGTGCTTAGGCCACAACCGCCAGCCACTCGGAAAAGGCCCCAGTGGGGGATGTTGCAAGTGGCGTCACAAACAGGATTTCTACTTCTGTGCCTTGTTCTGGCACTATAGACTGTCCTTTATTACAAAACTATTGTGCTGCCTAACCCTTCTGCCATCCATGTTTAGGCCCAAGTGACTTTTTACTTATTCAACATTGAATGTGTTATATTGCTGCCACGTGCTGTCGAGCTCCGCTCCAGCACTCAGGAGGTTAATCCCTGCTACGGACTTTACCAGCTCTGCTACATCTGGCGCTGCAGCGCCTGAAGCGTTTACCTCAGCAGATTGTGGCGCAGCTTGGAACTCCAGCCTGCCAAAAATCCTCACTGGCGGGAAACCAAAGAGACTCGCTGAGCTCCGCCCCCTGCGCTGTGGCACGAAGTGCCATGGAGGAGGAGCCAGAGCGATCGTGGCCCGGCAACGAAGAGGGTTAATTGGCCATCTTAGATTTTGGCGCAGGCCGCGCCTGAATCTGCCAACAGCGTGCGTCTCATCCGGAAGTGCCGACACACGTGTCCTGCGACTGAAGGAGAGCATCGCTGATCACCGCCGAGCCCCTGCTGCCTGCTGGACGTTGGGAAAGGAGATCCTCACAGCTGTTCTATCATCACCGCTGATCTCTGCAGAGCCCCTGCCGCCTGCCGGACATCGGGAATGGAGTTTTTCGCGCACCGGAGCTGTTCTGTCATCGCGGCAGAGCCTGAGTGAGTACCTCTGGGGAAGTTAAAGGGGGGTAGAGATAGGAGAGCAAGGTTAATTGGCTCACCTCCCAGGGAATAGTGACTGTGCCTTAAAGTGCCCAGTGATACCGGCTCTCAAGTGACTACCTTTGAGAGATGCCGAAGAGGAGCATCCTTGACACAGCCTCCCAAGGCTTATTTAAACATAATCGATACCAATGGGAAAACTGTACCCATCCACGGCTTTTGGGAGCCCACACTAACCATCTGAGACACCGAGTTAACCAGACAGGGCATAGTGGTGACACAAGTGCCTGAAGACGGTAACTTCTCCCTGGTACTGGGTACCAACGTTCTCCGCAACTGCTACCCTGAAGTGCTGAAGGCTCTCCAAAACTCCCTACCAACAGTCGGAAGGTGATTCAGAAGACCATGCAAGTCCTAGCGGGTTAGGACTTGGCCCCAATGGAAAAATCTTCAGAGTCCGGATCAAGGATCCACAACCTGTCCGCCTTCAACCTGGGAATGAGACATTAGTATGGTGCCGAGCTTGCATGGGCGTTCAAGGTCAAGACTACCAGGCTATGGTAGAACTCCTACCACCTGACGAAGACCTGCCTATTCTAGCTGCCAGGAGTCTAGTCACAGTATCTAGAGGACAAGTACCCATAAGCTAAACGTGGAAGACTCCCCAGTGGATCTGAGAAGATACCAAGCCGTAGCAACTCTCTTCAGCGTCCACCCTGAAGACTTAGTGGAAACCTCTCTGTCTGCCATCACAGCCCATGTGCTCCCCCGCTGGTCTTTGTGAAAAAGAAGGATGGAACCCTTTGCTTCTGTGTTGACTATAGGAAGATCAACAATATCACCCACAAGGATGCCTATCCACTGCCTCGAATCGAGGATTCCCTCGCAGCCCTAGGGTCAGCTGCCTACTTCTCTACCCTGGATCTGACCAGTGGCTAATGGCAAGTGGCCATGTCGTCTGAAGATAGGGAGAAAATGGCGGCCCCCCTGTAAGAACTCCTAAGGGGACTGCCGAAATAGGGCCAATGATATCGGGCGGCCATTGAATGAACAGCAGAACGTGAAGCAGCCTTCCAGATGCTGAAGCAAAGGCTGACTGAGCCTCCGGTGTAAGGATATCCAGATAACAATCTGCCCTTCATACTCTACAGCGATGCCAGCAAGCAGGGATTAGGAACTGTACTATCCCAGCTTCAGAACGGAACTGAAAGGGTCATAGCCTACGCCAGCCGTTCCCTCCGAGAACCGGAAAAGAACGACCATAATTATAGCTGGAGTTTCTGTCGTTAGACTGGGCTTTGACTGAAAAGTTCAAGGACTACCTAGCTGCTTCCTTCTTCACGGTCTTCACAGACAACAACCCCTTGGCTTGGAGCCCTGGAGCAGCGATGGGCCGGCAAGACCAACGACAATGCTGATGCTCTGTCCTGACTCGCTGACCAGTGGGAGGGACCCTCCACTGATACTCAGTGGGAAGATGTGGAGATGCCGGTGTTCTATGCCTGGTTTTTGCGCCAAGAGGCCCAGAGAGTTTACTACCCTCAGAAGCAGTACCAGCTACCCCACCAGAAGAGTCTGTGCCACCGGCAGAAAAAGACCTCTGGATGAGTCTGCAGGCTGATAGCTGCGCCCTAGGAGAACTGATGGACTATCTCTCTAGTAGGCGAGTGCCTGAACGGATTTGTCGGAGGAGGGTCGATTGTCCCAATTGTGGCGCCAGAGGATGACTCAGAGTATGCATCAGGGCCTGCTGAAAAGAAGAACTCTGGATCCTATTACCTATGACCGACTGTACCAGATTGTGATCCCCCAGAGGGATGCCAAGATAGTACTGGATATGTACCATGACCAGTCCGGACACTCCCTTCGAGGGAGAGCGACACAATCAAAGGGCCCCCCTACATCCCATTGTGAGCCAACGGCCTTTGGAGAATCTGGCTCTGGTTCAAGTGAATTTGGAGCCCAGCAGATCCGGTCACACATATGCCTTGACAATAATCGACCATTACACCAAGTTTGTGTTCGCAGTACCAGTCAGAGACTTTTCCGCCAGGACCACCGCAGCGGCCCTGTGGAAAAGCTTCATCCTCCCTTATGGCTGTCCGGATAAAATTCTTATGGACCAGGGAACTGCATTTGAGTCGCAAGTGTTCCAGGAGCTGTGTACCCTCTATGGCTGCAAGAAGCTGAGGACCACAGCCTACCATCCTCAGGGCAATGGGCTCTGTGAGAAAATGACCCCTTCGAAAAGGGCTTGCTGGCCGAAGTTACTACCGGAGCTAGTATACCTGTACAATAATACCACCCATTGCTCCACAGGATACACTCCCTACTACTTGATGTTTGGGAGACATGGCCATCTCCCAGATATGGCCTTGGACATGGAAAACCCCGATTTCCAGTCTCTACTCCCTCAGACTGATTGGGTTCAGGAGCATCAGAGGCGTCTGGCGGATGCCAGAGAAATTGTGGATCTTTGGGTGGAAGAAGCCCGAGACAAACAAAAGAGAGACCGCAATGCCTGCACTGAGCCCCTTGCCCCCGGAGAACGAGTGTGGCTGAAAAACAACCATCCCACCAGTAAGTTAGATGGGCGATGGGAGTGTGAGCCATACCTAGTTAGGGAGATCTCGGCGAGAGACAAAGGGGAAACCTCCTGCGTATCTGCAGGAGTACCAGCTGTCCCAACACAAAGGTCGGAAGTCAAAGGCCGTCTGCTTTGCCAATCCTGAGGTACTCACTCCTACTGACTGCAATTCAGATACTGAGTAACCCCTGATGGGCTGTCGCCCTAACAGGTAACTTTCTGCATATATTGTGAATGACTTTGTCTGCTATTCCCAGTTGGGCTAAGCCCCTTATATCCTCTGAGCCAGAGACTTTCCTGAGACTCATTCCCCTATTTATTATACAGTCAAGAGACTCTCCTTGAACTGCTCACCATTGTTATATGCCATGTTAGCATCAACCTCTGCTGACGCAGAGACATCGACAAAGGATTCTGTCCCTCCACGCAGGAGGAGACCCTTTGTTTATTTACACTTTTCCCCACCTCAAGGGCTGTGCCCAGAAGATGGACTTTGTTTTGAAAGGCTTCTGAGAGACTTTTTGCCAACTACTATAAAAGGAAAAGTTGCTAATGACTTTTGTTTTGCACTGAATGCTTTTCATTTGCAGGAAAGGACATTCTGTTTGCATTTTCTCTGCTTTTTTCTCCCCAGGAGAAACATTTTGGCACTTTGCTATTGCTACCCCGAGTAGCTATTTCATGTAGCGTTTTTAACGTTAAGGGTTCAAGCCACGTACCCATTGAGCTGCTAAAGCCAATGTGTGTTAACATGTTTGCACAGCTGTCATTTATTGCCAGTGAGTTTGCACTTAACCATTTTATAGGCTTTTGCAGGATTGTAGCGAGACTGTGTTGGACCGTCTTATTTGTAAATCCTGACCGCAAGCTTACACCTAGAATTGGAGTTCCGTACAGTGTGGTAGTCTGTAAACCGTGGGTCTTTATGGGACCGGGGGTGTTCAACTTAGTAACACCTAGATGCCATACACTGAGGGTAAGACCGTCAGACGACAGGTAAAGTGTACTGTATGTATTGCATGTACTTAAATGTATTACTATTTGTCGCCAAGGAAGAAGAGTTTTCGAACAAATAGTCAGGCCTTGGTGCAAGGAGTGGATTACAGGACATGACACCACACCTTTCCCACATACAGTTGGTTTAAGGGCGTTAGTTACCAACTGTCACATATGTTTGTATTTATGTACTTAGTCCAACACCAACCCAGGTGCCTGTTTCCTGGACCATGGGCGGTTTGTCCCCTACACTGCACATAGCCAGCACTTCCTTGAGAGTGCAACCTATTCCAGCTTTACCACTACCGGCTGTAACACATCACATGGACCCTCTGGAGTCCATCTGCTGCTGGCCAGCGTTGGTTCTCTTTTTCCCACATCCGGTCCATAGTCGAGCCCTGGGAGGCTCTTTCAATTGCCCTGGGGGTATGCAACGTCCCTGGCAATGTGCATGGCAGAGGAGTAGTTGCGAATAAGCCCTTTTACTACCCAGTACATATAAAGGTAATTGAGCAGCGGTAGATACTGCCTAGATAGGCAAGAGTTAAGAATGTTAATGTTATCATCCAATGATATGCCTCAATGCACTTAAATGTGAACTGGAGTGTGATTGGAGGAGGAGATCACCTGACCAGGGATTAACTAGACCCTTAGTCAGGGAAGGAGTTAGAACAGGGTGAGTGAACATCCAGCTTCTGACTGAGAAGCACCTCCTCAGAGCACCTCCTCTGCACATAGGTCTCCTAGGCCTCAGCTCCTACACACAGAGTGACACAGGACAAACAGGACACAGCTACATCCCAGCCTGCCCCTGCATCCAGGCTGGTGACCCAACTGCTGAGGTTCCCTCTCCAAGATCACTCCAGTACTGCTCTGTACAGAATCGTTTGGCCTGGTGCTGCCGTTGGTTTGAATAAATAACTGTAAGTTACTTTTATGCACAACATTGCCTCCGTCTGATCCCTGGATATGGCTGTTACCACCATGGGCTCCCCATCCATTACCCAGGGGCTTATCTTACAGACACCATCTCGAAAAGGCCCCAGTGGGGATGTTGCAAGTGGAGTCACAAACAGATTTCTACTTCTGTGCCTTGTTCTGGCACTATAGACTGTCCTTTATTACAAACTATTGTGCTGCCTAACCCTTCTGCCATCCATGTTTAGGCCCAAGTGACTTTTTACTTATTCAACATTGAATGTGTTTATTTGCTGCCACGTCTGTCGAGCTCCGCTCCACACTTAGAGTAATCCCTGCTACGGACTTTACCAGCTCTGCTACATCTGGCGCTGCAAGCGCCTGAATCTTACCTCAGCAGATTGGCGCCGTTGGAACTCCAGCCTGCCAAAAATCCTCACTGGCGGGAAACCAAAGGACTCGCTGAGCCCGCCCCTGCGCTGTGGCACGAAGTGCCATGGAGAGGAGCCAGAGCGATCGTGGCCCGCAACGAAAGGGTTAATTGGCATCTTAGATTTTGGCGCAGCCGCGCCTGAATCTGCCAACGCGTGCGTCTCCTCCGTAAGTGCCGACCCACGTGTCCGCGACTGAAGGAGAGCATCGCTGATCACCCGCCGAGCCCTGCTGCCTGCTGGACGTTGGGAAAGGAATCCCAAGCTGTTTCTATCATCACCGCTGATCTCTGCAGAGCCCCTGCTGCCTGCCGGACATCGGGAATGGAGTTTTTTCCGCGCACCGAGCTGTTTGTCATCGCGGCAGAGCCTGAGTGAGTACCTCTGGGGAAGTTAAAGGGGGGTAGATAGGAGCAAGGTTAAATTGGCTCACCTCCCAGGAATAGTGACTGTGCCTTAAAGTGCCCATGATACCGCTCTCAAGGACTACCTTTGAGAGATGCCGAAGAGGAGCATCCTTGACACACCCCCAAGTCTTATTTAAACATATCGATACCAATGGAGAAACTGTACCCTCCACGGCTTTTGGGAGCCACACCTAACCATCTAACAACCCGAGTTAACCAGACAGGCATAGTGGTGACACACAAGTCCTGAAGACGGTAACTTCTCCCTGGTACTGGGTACCAACTTTCCGCAACTGCTACCCTGAATGCTGAAGGCTCTCCAAAACTCCCTACCAACAGTCGGAAGGTGATTCAAAGACCATCGCAATGTCCTAGCGGGTTAGGACTTGGCCCCAATGGAAAATCTTCAGAGTCCGGATCAAGGATCCACACCTGTCCGCCTTCAACCTGGGAATGAGACATTAGTATGGTGCCGAGCTTGCATGGGCGTTCAAGGTCAAGACTACCAGCTATGGTAGAACTCCTACACCTGACGAAGACCTGCCTATTCTAGCTGCCAGGAGCTAGTCACAGTATCTAGAGGACAAGTACCCATAAGCTAACGGGAAGACTCCCCAGTGGATCTGAGAATGAACCAGCCCGTAGCAACTCTCTTCAGTCGTCCACCCTGAAGACTTAGTGGAAACCTCTCTGTCTGCCATCACAGCCCTTGCTCCCCGCGGTCTTTTGTAAAAAGAAGGATGGAACCCTTGTGCTTCGTGTACTATAGGAAGATCAACAATATCACCCACAAGATGCCTATCCACTGCCTCGAATCGAGGATTCCCTCGCAGCCCTAGGGTCACTGCCCTACTCTTCTCCCCTGGATCTGACCAGTGGCTAATGGCAAGTGGCCCATGTCGTCTGAAGATAGGGAGAAAATGGCGGCCCCCCCTGTAAGAACTCCTAAGGGACGCCGAAATAGGCCAATGATATCGGGGGCCATTGATGAACAGCAAACGTGAAGCACCTTCCAGATGCTGAAGCAAAGCTGACTTGAGCCTCCGGTTAAGGATATCCATAACACATCTGCCCTTCATACTCTACACGATGCCACAAGCAGGATTAGGAACTGTACTATCCCGCTTCAGAACGGAACTGAGGGTCTAGCCTACGCCAGCCGTTCCCTCCGAGAACCGGAAAAGAACGACCATAATTATAGCTGGAGTTTCTGTCGTTAGACTGGGCTTTGACTGAAATTTCAGGACTACCTAGCTGCTTCCCCTTCTTCAACGGTCTTCACAGACAACAACCCCTTGGTTTGAGCCCTGGAGCAGCGATGGGCCGCAAGACCAACGACAATGCTGATGCTCTTGTCTGAACTCGCTGACCATTGGGAGGGACCCTCCACTGATCCTCAGTGGGAAGATGTGGAGATGCCGGTGTTCTATGCCTGGTTTTTTGCGCCAAGAGGCCCAGAGAGTTTACTACCCTCAGAACAGTACCAGCTACCCCAACCAGAAGAGTCTGTGCCACCGGCAAAAAAAGACCTCTGATATGTCTCAGCGGGATATGCTGCGCCCTAGGAACTGATGGACTATCTCTCTATTAGGCAGTGCCTGAACGGATTTGTCGGAGGAGGTCATTGTCCCAATTGTGGCGCCAGAGGATGACTCAGTAGTGATCATCAGGGCCGCCTGAAAGAAGAACTCTGGATCCTATTACCTATGACCGACTGTACCAATTGTGATCCCCAGAGGGATGCCAAGATAGACTGGTATGTACCATGACCAGTCCGACACTCCTTCGAGGGAGAGCGACACATCAAAGGGCCCCCCTACATCCTTGTGAGCCAACGCCTTTGGAGAATCTGGCTCTGGTTCACGTGATTTGGAGCCCAGCAGATCCGGTCAACCATATGCCTTGACAATAATCGACCATTACACCAGTTTTGTTCGCAGTACCAGTCGAGACTTTTCCGCCAGGAACCACCGCAGCGGCCCTGTGGAAAGCTTCAATCCTCCCTTATGCGGTCCGGTAAAATCTTATGGCACCATTTCTTGCACACACCACCTGCTGGAGAGATGCCCGGCTGTAGGACAGCCCTCCGGTCCCCATACCAAGCACCGTGACCTCAGCGTGCCTAGGCCGCAACCGCCAGCCACTCCGGTATTCTGGGCCCTGGCTGCCTCTAGGCCCCAAGAAAAGGTTAGGCCCCGGTGGGGGATGTTGCATCTTCTTCCCAGAGCCCGGTCATACTCCAAAACTAAGGGAGTGTCCATCCTTGATGCTAGGTCTGAATGCCCGCGCGTCTTGGGGCTACAAGTGTAGACTATTGCTAGGCCATTCACAGTGACCTCCTTATCAGAAGTGACGACTGACCCCATCTACTGCTCAGACCATCCCTAATCCGTGTCTTATAAGGGGCTGTAGGAAAGCCATTGACGGCTAAATGAATCCATTTTGGAGGATGTGTAGTTAAAGGAGGAAGTGGAAAGCAACTTTTTGCGTCCAACGTTAAGGACTCCACTAATAGTCTCCTAGTAGGAGAGGCCCACAGATGGTAAATTCATCAACATCGTGGCCCATCAGGTAATTGTAGATGGGACATTGTGGACTGGCGCAGCTAATGGATCAGCATTAGGTGAAGCTTCCTTTATGTAGGGGCGCTCCCTGCCTAGGGACACACTGGGGGTCATTTACTAAGGGCCCAATTCGCGTTTTCCTGACGTGTTACCCGAATATTTCTGATTTGCGCCGATTGTACCTGAATTGCCCCTGGATTTTGGCGCACACGATCGTATTGTGGCGCATCGGCGCCGGCATGCGCGCGACGGAAATCGGGGGGCGTGGCCGAATGAAAACCCGACGGATTCGGAAAAACCGCCGCATTTAAAAAAAAAAATGTGTCGCGAAAATTGCGCTTGTCTTCATCCAGGATAGGCCGGTGAATTTGAATTTTTCAGGCATTTCGGCGCGCCTCCGGGAACTTCAGCGCAGCAGCGCCACCGGGTGGACGGCGGAGGAACTACCTTCATAAATCCCGGCCAGACCCGAATCCAGCGCAGAGAACACGCCGCTGGATCGCGAATGGGCCGGGTAAGTAAATCTGCCCCACTATGTGCACTCTCTGTCTTCTTTCTTCCCATCCTCGGGGGCATTGGGCATCCTGATTTTTGTGACTCCCACTCCCTCTGCTCACTTTTCCGTGGATTGTTGCCGACATAGTTGTGGTACTCTGTGGATCTTCCTAGACTTACTTCTGAGTCCCCCTTGGCTTGTGTGTAATTTTCCCTCTTTGCTTCATTGCAAACATTGGTAGATCAAAAAAGTAATTTTTTTGCTCATTAATGTGCCCTCTGCCTCCCCCCAGTAATGTGCCCTCTGCCTCCCGCCCCCAGTAATGTGCCCTCTGTCTCCCCCCCAGTAATGTGCCCTCTGTCTCCCCCCCAGTAATGTGCCCTCTGCTGCCCCCCCATAATGTGCCCTCTGCTGCCCCCCCATATTGCCCTCTGCTGCCCCCCCGTAGTGTCCCTCTTCCTGCCCCCCCAGTAATGCTCCCTCTGCCCCCCCGTAATGTAGATATTTTTGCTCATTTTTAAAAAACGGAATCTTCCCGGTATAAGTACTCAGCCCCGGTAGTATTATCGGGCCCCGTGCCTTCTGGCCCCCAGTAATGTACTCTCTGCTCCCCCTAGAATGACCCTCTGCTCCCCAGTAATGTGCCCTCTCCCCCCCCCCACTGCTTCCCCCCCAGTTATGTGCCCTCTGCCCCCTCCAGTAATTGAGATATTTTTGCTCATTTATTAATAAGAAACCCTGTAATCTCCCCCAGTGATGAGTATTCGGCCCCTTTGCTCATGTTGTTGTAGAAGCTTTGGAGCTGTGCAAGGCCCGGAGTCTATCAGGGAGTTTTATACCCCCCTGGATTTTGGGATCCTCTGCCTCCTCGCGATCCTCTCCAGTCCCTCAGGTTGGATGGAGAACGTTGGTGGAGGCCATTCTCCATCTCTCCAAGTGCTCCATTGGGTTTAGGTCCGGAACCTCTGGCTGGCCGGTCAGGAATGGTCAGAGATTTCTGAAGCTTCGCGGTGGTATTGTAGCTTGGTGCTTAGGGTCATTGTCTTGTTGGAAGGTGTCGGCCCAGTCTGAGGTCCAGAGCATCTGGAAGAGGTTCTCACCAGGAGATCTCTGTACTTGGCCGCATGCATCTTTCCTCCATTACAATCCGTGGTCCTGTCCCTCCCCATAGCCATGATGCTGCTTTCCCCCTAGTATTGGGCACCACCCCACCATAGTCCTGATGCTGCCCCCATGTGTCACTGCTGGATTGTATTTGGCAGGTGATGAGCGGCACCTGGTTTTCTCTCCACCGCTTGATATTACATCAGAGGAGTCCAACCTTCACTCCATCCGAGCAGAGAATCTTATTCCTCTGGAGCTCAGTCACAGTCATCTTGGGGTTTCTTTACCTCTCACTAAGCTCTTCTCCCACCATTGCTTGTTTGGCTGACAGCCAGGTAGAGAAGAATGTGGTCGTTCCAAACTTCTTCCTTTAAGGATTATGGTGGGTCCCTGTGCTCTTGTTGTGCTTGAGAGCTGCAGAAATTCCTTCTGTACCAGTGCCTGATCATGCTTGCCTCAATTCTGTCCCTGAGCTCCTTGGGCCAGTTCCTAGACTTCATGATTCTCATGTGCTGTGACATGCACAGTGAGCTGTGAGGTCTTATTTTCTTTATTTTTCTGTCAGGATGGGGGAAGAGTGGACATTAATGACATTAAAAAGAACTTTTTTGATCTTCCAATTGGCTGCTATGAAAAGAGTGAAAAATGTAAAGGGCCGGAATACTTTCCATACCCACTGTATGCTTGCTGGGGCCTGCAATTCCTGCATCCACATGCTACATTGGGCCCACTTTAGCAATCCTGAGTAAGATCTTTTCTAGCCAAACTTCTCTCCTCTATGCTCAATTCTGGTTATGCCAACTTGGATGTGGACCTTGACGGTATTTGAACCGTGGTTTGCCACAGTAAGTGTTATAGAGCTGAGCACTTTTTGAAGGGGTCGCTGGTCTATCGCTGAGGAGTTGAATGCCATCACTTAACCTCATCCGCTACAACCACTGCCGGTAATTCAACACAGGCATTATCTACTCGCCTCCCTAGGCCATGTACCCCTTTGAGAGCCTAGGTGACGCAAGGAGTGTAACCCACAACACCCTACCTATAGTCTCCCAGCACCTGTACATCTGCTGATCTGGAGGGCGCTGGTTTATCTCTGTGACCACAGAACAAATAGACGGTTCTGAGAGAGGAGGGAGACGTCATGTTCTTTCTAAGGGTGTACAGTGGGTCCTCTCCTTTCCTGGCTTCTTCTTTTGTCTTGGTGTGATGTTTTTTGCACCTTTCATTTCCCGCACCTGATGATAGTCACTTTGTGCAGATTCTTGCCGCCCTTTTGTTGTCTTACACTTAACCCTGAGATGTTGCTCCACTTCTCCTCCTGTACTTTGCTGGTTTTAATAAACACACTGCAGTCTCGCAGGTGATTATGAAAAAATTTATGACCCAAACCCGCAACATTTAGTAGCAGAAATCCCTGTTATTTCTGTGAGCACCTATGAGGGCCCATGTATGGCTTCCACGTGAGGAGATGTAAACATGAGGATGAGCCAGGACTGGGGTGTTTAGTGCACCTATAGGATAAAAGACTGCTCTAGGTGTGCATGGCAAAGATCCGGCACTGTCGGAATGGTCCGCTGTGCCTAGAGGAACATCTGAGTACAGCTCACACGCCTTCCTCACGATGTTACTGGGTCTTTTGGGTGTCGGAACTGCTTATATATATTTGGGGATCACCTTATCTCCTGTCCTTGTCCACCTCAACATCACAACTTAGCACGAGAGCAGCAGAGATGGACCACCACAACAGAAGCCAAGACGCTAGTTATCAGGCACTGAAGCCCCCAGTACACGTGGCAGCTGGTGGATAACCACCCAGTGGTCCCAGCATGGCATCCTCGTTTTGGGTCTGAACTTCTCCCATATTCAAGATTCTTTGGTGACAATGGTTGTGTCTGGAGTGAAGGAACATGGACCATGCACTAAAGGATCTGTTGTTGACTTGTCCCCTGTATGTTCAAACCGCTTGTTGGCTCTTCACTGAATGCGTCCACCTAAACCAAGATACAAAAAGGAGTCAGCAGAGATGGGGGTCCGATGTGGCTGTCTTCTCATCTAGTGTTGGTTCTACACGAAGGCCTCCTCAGATGTCCACACATATGATAGGTCTAGTGCCTTGTGAACCTTGGAGTCACCTTCTGATGTGGTAGTCCTGACCTCTAAACCTGCTTGTGCCTGATTATAATGTCCTATCCTCCGTTCCCTGCTAGCTGCTACTCGTCTTCCAGTTGGAAACCATTGCATCTTTTCCTCTTTCGTAGACGCTCGATATGGCCAATGTCAATGTGATCCCTCTGTGGTCTGCGAACAGTCTCTTGGAAGGCCAGGATGGATTGATGCGATGATATCCTAATGAAATGGCAATTTAAGGAGAGGATCTGAATGTGGGAGACCAAGTCTATTGAGTTGTGTCACCAAGTCCTAATCACTTGCGTGGTGCATGGGACTGTTGTCGTTGTGAAGGTTAACCCATGTTCGCACCTGTACTACACCTTGTCGTATTTCAATAATCTGTTTGCCCTGCAGGGAACGTCTCCTGTGATGAAGCCGGGTGTCAGGTAACACACAGGTTGCAGGCTTGTTAGGGGCCACTGTCACGCAGTTTTGGCCCCAGTGTCTAATATTAGAATATTTTCCTAATGTCGATCCATCTGTTATCACATGAACTACCAGCCAGTCACCCAGACTGCCGTGGTACTGGGTTACTGTTTTTGTGATTGTTTGATCATTCTTATACTACCCTGTAGTATTTGTTACCCCTCTGATTGTGATGTGATTGTTTCCCTGGGGTTGGTCTTACAGGTCGGTGTTGTGGGTAGCTGGTTGGTTGGACCCCTAAACCCTTACCCCTATCCACCAGGATGGTTTGTGTCACTAAATTATCTCATTATACTTGAGTGTTGTTGCTTTGGATCATGGATTTATACCATTACATATTGCGGTGCCCGACTTTTGTTGGTGTTTCAGGGTATTTCCTATAGACGCTGTCCGGGGATGAATAATAAGTCCTGGATTTAGGATTAGCCTGTGTTATTCCTAAGTTTGAGGCTGTTGGTGCTATCACACAGGGCTCCCACCATCCTATTATTATAAATTCCTGGCTTTACTGCATACAGTAGGGGGTCACTACATACTACACATAAGACAAGATCAGTACGAGAACTCAAGGTTAAGAGACAGTAGGAGAGGGATCACATTCTGTGTTTGTAAGATCCTGACACCGGGGGTTTTCAGGTTACGCTTGAAGGTTGGAAAGGGGGGACAGTCTTGACCCATTGTGTAGCAATTTCCAGAGTCTGGGGGAACTCGGAGAAACCTGGGCTGATGGTTGGAACAGAGCAGATGGTATAAAGTAAGCTGAATGTCCTGTAGGAGCGGAGATTAGTTGTGGGCGGTACTTGTCTTGTGAGGTCAGAGAGATATAGAGGGGGCAGGGTCAGGCGGAGGATTTGTAAGTCATGGTTCTTTCTTGAACTAAATTTTGTTGTTCAACCAGTGGAGAGAGACCAGAGGATAGAAGAGGAAAAAACCGAGAGACAGGAGGAGAGGAGAAGAGGAGAGGTAAAAAAGCCGAGAGCGACAGAGGAGAGGAGAGAAGAGGAAAAAAGCCGAAGAGGAGAGGAGAGAGAGAAGAGGCCAAACGCCGAGAGCGGAGAGGAGAGGATAAAGCCGAGAGAGACAGAGGAGAGGAGAGGAAGGATAAAGCCGAGAAGAGACCGATGAGGAGGAGAGGAGAGGAGAGGAGAGGAGAAGAGCCGATAGAGAGACAGAGTATGAATGAGAGGAGAAGCGAAGAGAGCCAGACGAGGATAGGAGCATGTAAATCCGAATAGACAGTATGAGAGGATAGGAGAAAGCCGAGAGAAGTCAGATGTAGAGTATAGGTAAAGCCTAGAGATGACTATTAGATTATAGTAGAGTATAGGAAAAATCCCGAGATTGAGCAATGAGAGAGATAAAACATCCGATATATTCCGATTATAGCCTATAGGACAGATTAGAAGCCGAGAGAGACAGAGGAGAAAGCCGAGAGAGACATATGAGAGGAGTAGTAGATGAAAGCCGAGATAGACAATTAGAGGATAATAGGATAAAGCCGAGAGAGAATAGGAGAGTAAGGAGAGTGAGAAAGCCGAGAGAGACAGAGGAGCAGGAGAGGAGAGGAGAAACCGAGAGAGACAAAGGAGAAAGCGAGAGAGACAGAGGAGAGGATAGGAGATGAGAGTAGAACTCCCGAGAGAGACCAGGAGATGAGGATATAGGAGAAAGCCGAGGGAGAGACAGAGAGGAGAGGAGATTAGCATGAGAGGAGAATTAATAGTAGAAATTGCCGAGAGAGACGAGGAAGAGGAGATGTAGAGAGAAATCCGATAGAGCATAGGAGAGGGAGGATAGGATAAAGCCGAGAGAGACAATAGAGGAGGAATGAGAGGAGAAAGCCGAGAGATACATAGGAGAGATAGGAGGGGAGAAAAGCCGATAGAGAGAGCCAGGGTGAGAGGATATGAAGATTAGAAAGCCTAGAGATAACCGAGGAGAGGAGAGAGAAAGCCGAGAGAGACAGATATATTATAGTAGGGAAGGGAGGAATAGGAGAAAGCCGAAGAGACCGTAGGAGAGGAGAGGAGAGGAGAGGAGAGGAGAGGAAAAGCCGAGAGAGACCAGAGACATGAGATGAGAAGAGGGAGAACAAGCCGGATATAACATATAGGAGTCTAGTATAGTAGAAGAGAAGCCCGAGAGAGACAGATTAGAGGAAGAGGAGAGGAGATGATAAGCCGAAGAGAGCATGAGGAGAGGATAGGAAGGAGAGGAGAAAGCCGAGGCGACCGATGAGAGAGGAAGGAGAGAATAGGAGAAACCGAGTAGACGAGTAGGAGGAGAGGAGGAGGAGAGGAGAAAAAATGCCGAGATAGACCCCCAGAGGGGAGGAGGAGGAGAGGAGAGGAGAAAGCCGAGAGAGAACAGAGGAAGGAGGAGAGGAGAGTAGGGAGAGGATAGAGAGCCGAGAGAGAACAGAGGAGAAGGAGAGGGAAGAAGTAGTGAAAAGCCGAGAGAGACAAGGAATGATGAAAGGGAACGCCGAGAGAGACACAATGTCATGTAGAAGATAGAGGAGAAAGCCGAGAGAGAACAGAGTAGATGAGAGGAGAAAGCCGAGAGAGACAAGAGGAGGAGGAGAAGAGGAGAAAGAACCGAGGAGGACAAGAAAAGGAAGTTTTCTCTCTTCTCCTGTCGTGCCCTCTCTCTCCCCTCTCTCTCCCCCTCTTCTCTTCTCTTCTCCCCTCTCTCTCCCCCTCTTCGCTTCTTTCTCCCCCCGCAGTCCCTCTCCTCTGCCCTCTCCTTTCTCTTGATGTCGCACTCTTTCCTGCTCTCCCCTCTCCCCTCCACATCTCTCTCGCCTCATTCCCTCAAGATGACTTCGCCATTTCCGATTGTACTTTATTTATTTTTAGTAAATCCTAGAATATACCACTTTGTATTATAATGATATGATATATATGATAACTGCCTTATAGATATTGCATATATAATAATTATGATTATATTATAAATCCTACTATATCTAGACCCTCTTTGCTATGGCTATTATTTATAGGAATAACAATCCTCTTATATCACCTATATTATATTATCATTAGCGGGGCTACATTATACAATGCCTTCATATCTAATTCCAATATTCTATATATTAATTAAAATCCCTATATATATCTATTATCAATTATATTATAAGTAAAATTTCCCTTATACGATATATGAAACAGATATAATAGATATATTATTAATCCTATTATATACAGATTATGTATCATTAAAATCCTATATATAACTATGATATGTATAAATTTTATAAATCTCCTATATATACATAATTATGATTAGATTATATTATAAATCCTATTATACAGTATTATGATTAATTATATTATAAATTCCTCTATATTAACATATTATATTATGATTACTATTATTAAATCCTATATATACATATATATTATATTAAAACTATATACAATATTATATTTATATTATAATCCTATCTATTTACAATTATATTATAGTATATTATAAATGCCCTATATATACATATTATAATTATATTATTATAATAAATCCTATAATAATACATATTATATTACATATTTATATTTATAAAAGGCCGATATATCTACTTTCCCTTCGCCCCTCTCTTCTCTCTGTCTTTCGCTTGTCTTTCTACTGCTCGCTACTGGAGATGAGCTTATCAATCCTACGCATCTCCCTGAGTAGGATAATGAGAGTCAGCAGATCCGATAGATACACTCTTCGAGGATAGGAGACAATAGTCCTCGATAGACATAGTACGTCTAAGTTCAAACAATACACAAACTCATCATCCCATCACCCCAGAGCTACCCGAAAGCTATAGGAGCCCGTAGAGCTAGATTAGAAGAGAAAGAGAGCCCGAGAGAGACGATGAGAGTAGAGGATTGGAAAAGCCTAGAATAGAGACAGAGTAGAATGAGGCGAAGTCGGATTGAGAGTATAAAGCCTATAGCTACAGAGTGATGAGTAGATATATAAGAGCCGAGAGAGACTAGTATATGATTATTAGAAATCCTATAACGAGGCCTGGTTTAGATAGTGATAATGATATAGAAATCCGAGATAGACAGAGTAGAGTAGAGGAATAATATTATAAAGCCGCGAGAGAGACAATATGGATATTTGAATTAAGGAGAGGATAAAGCCCCCGAGTATATAACATATGCTGATGAGCAATTACGGATGATTTACGGATAGGGATATATATTAGAAAGATAGCCT
Organism: Engystomops pustulosus; assembly: GCA_019512145.1. Taxonomy (NCBI): domain Eukaryota; kingdom Metazoa; phylum Chordata; class Amphibia; order Anura; family Leptodactylidae; genus Engystomops; species Engystomops pustulosus. The sequence continues at coordinate 3,438,610 of CM033648.1, read as the reverse complement.
AGATAAATACCAATAATGTCAATAATTTAAGTATAATTATGTAAATCCTTATAGACATATTATAATTATATTATATTATATATTGCCTATATATAACAATATTATATTATGCATTAGTTAAGATTGATTTAATTCTAATAATATCTCCATCCTCTATAATAAACATTCTATATTATATTTATAGTATAGTATAAACATCCGATATAGATACATTATTATATATTTACCGTATTCTATTATATTATATTATAAATCTATATATACATACTATTTCTCTTACTTCTCCCCTTCCCTCTGCTTCTCCCCTACGACCGCTTCCCTTGTCAAGAAAGGCCTTCCTAAGAGACCAGAGTGAGAGATAGGAGATCGAAAGCCGAGAGATACTATTCATAGGAGAAAAGCCTCGAACAACAAGAGAGAGCCTAGAGGTGGGGAAGAGCAGGGGTCCCTGACAGAACCCTGAGGTGAAACGCCAACTTAAAAGGGGGAGGATGGGGCGAGGAGGTGATTTTGATATGAACACTGCAACGTCCGTTTTGGAAAAAAAAACAAAGAAAAGGAAAAAAAAAAAACATCGTGAGGAAGATCCTAGGAGAAGCCACCCGTCATAGATACCAAGGAGAACACGCGTCTTGCAGCAGGAAGAGACGGGTCTACAGAGGTCAGAGGACAGAGTAGCAAGTCATGTTGCCTTGTCTGGACAGTAGGGCATCCCAGTGGCGAGATTGGTCGAAAAACCACTTGTAGTTGTAAAAACAAAAAAAAGTTGGGACGCGAAGGGTGGGGAGTAAGGTGCTGAAAAGGAATCATGTTCCCTTTTTGGTTTAAAAGTTATTCATGTTCCCATGACCAGAGCTGTGGCGAGGGCTTGTGTTTCTGTGTACTCAAATTGCCACTTCCATTCAGAGGCCGATTAAGTGTTCCATGGGCCCCTGGGCTGTGGACATGTAAGAGGGGCCCCCAGATCCAAACATCTGGTGTGCCTAATTATACTCCCGCCTGACGACACGCTTGGCAGCATCTACTGGCCTCCCTTTAAATAACAACTGTCCACCGCGCCCCCTAAGAATGGTACCGCAGCCCCCCTGTAAGAAAGTCACCGCAGAGCCCCCTGTAAGAAATGCCTCCACCGCAGAGCCCCCCCTGCGTACAGAACTGTTCCACCCGCAGAGCCCCCCTGTACAAGAAATGTCTTCACCGCAGAGTCCCCCCTCGCTGTCACACGAAGTTACAATGCCCACCGCCAGACCCCCGTTCAATTCCCCGCAGGGCCCCCCCTTACAGAAAGTCCCACCGCAGAGCCCCCCCTGTCAGAACTGTCCACCGCAGAGCCACCCTGTACAGAAATGGTCCACCGCAGAGTCCCCCACTGCTTACAGAATGTCCACCCTAGCCAGCCCCCCTGTCAGAAGACTGTCCCCCTAGAGCCCCCACCGTACAGGAATGTCCACCGCGAGATGCCCCCCGTTGTACAGAAATAGTCCACCTGCAGAGCCCCCCTGTACAGAAATGTCGTGATCTCCAGCAAGGAGCCCCCTGTACAGCAATGTCCAACCGCAGGAGCCCCCCTAGTACAGAAATGTACCACCGCAGACCTCCCCTGCTACAGGAAATGTCCACCCGCAGAGCCCCCCTGTACAAAATGCCACCGCAGAGCCCCCCTGTAACAGAAATGTCCCCGCCGGCATGACGATGAGCACCCCCCTTGTACAGAAAATGTCCACGCAGAGCCTCCCCTGTACAGAAATTGCCACCGCAGGCACCTCTCCTGACAGAAATGTCCACCGCAGAGCCCCCCCCTGGATACGAAATTCACACCGCAGAGCCCCCCGTACAGAAATGTCCACCGCAGAGCCCCCCGTACAGAAATGCACAGGTCCCCCCTGACAGATGTCACCGAAGCCACCCTGTACAGGAGAAGGTCCACCAGCCTCAGATGTCCACCGCAGGGCCCCCCTGTGCAGAATGTCCACCGCAGGGCCCCCCTGTACAGCAATGTCCACCGCAGGGCCCCCCTCGACTGTCAACGCCCGAGCTCGTACAATGTCCACCCTCAGAGCCCCCACGTACGTAAATGTCCACCGCAGGCCACTGTACGAATCCCGCCAGCACCCATGTACAGAAATGGCTCCACGCTAAGCCCCCCTGTACAGACAATGTCCACCGCAGAGCCCCACCTGTACAAAATGTCCACCAACCGCAGAGCCCCCTGTACAGAATGGTTCCGCTAGCCGAGAGCCCCCCTGTACAGAATTCCACAGCAGAGCCCCCCTGTACAGAAAATGGTGTCCACAGCGAGCCCACTGACAACTGAACATACAGTAAGCACATCAACTCTCTGTGTGTGCCTGAAGCGGAGAAAAAAAATCCAAAATGCCAAAGTAATGTGATGTGAAAACCCACGCATTGGTCACCATTTTCTTGTGGGCTTGGCTTTTACATATTAGAAAGCCTTCCCCTTGCGCCCTCCAACACGTTAACATGTCTATATCTTTTCTGGGTCGGGAGGGTAACGGTCAGGATTGGTGAAGAGCAGTGTTCCGACAGGAGGTGAGTCGATCTCCACTGTGAAGGCCATAGGAGAAGCAGCCAGGAGAGGCAGTGGTCACAAGGAGTTTGGATGCAGACATTTTGTGTCAGAGGTTTTTTTTTTGAAAAATAAGCGGTATGTGAATAGCACTGAGTTTGTTGCATACGAAACATGCTATTCATAGGGCCCAGAAAACCAAGGGAGAGAGGTTTGATCACGAATATAGTTTCGTAATTAGAGTGATTACAGGATTAGGGGAAGTATACGTCTTGACACCAAAGGACAGATGGGAAATTGTAAGATTGGGTATAGGGGAGAGGGTCCTATCAATGACTGATAGTGTCGGTAGCAGAAGGAGAGCTGGGGCAGGTGGAGAGAGGTACAGAGCCTTCAGTTTCTTGATAGGAGAGCTGAGGCATTACCCATTGCCTCCGGCCTGACCTCTGAGACCTATCCTCCAATGAGTATGTCTGGATTGCATATTTCTTCGTGCCCAATGCTACTTACCATATAGACAAGTGTACCAGATTCTGTGCCCTCGTATTGCAGTTACATTACTTTCAGGCATTGTTGTGAAGGTCGCTTCTCTCGCCACTCATTAAAGTTTGGGTACAAATTAACAAACAACAAATATTACACTAGCTAGATAGGATTGAATGACGAGGAGGTGTCCAGAAACTCGGTAGGTCCACCAGCGAGAGACACCCGAGACACTCCTGCAGACAGAATGTTAGTTCCCGGCTTTCACATCGTTATGTCGATCCATTGAGTCAAGTACATGCCGATACAAGTCCCAGCAGCACCCCACAGTATGACCCTGCTCTCTCGACGTTAGCGCATTCATTACGCGCTTACAGGGGGAAAACCACTTGCAAGACAGGATTTATATCAGAATGTGGGGAACCCCAGCCCCCGCCTCCATACGCAATATACAATGCCGCATTATCATTTGGGAGTTATGGTGAGTTTCTCAGCCCGATCAACTAATATTACTAAACCTGTCTGATTGATCACAGGTGATGACACCAATATACACAGCAAGACATCTGACCACCATGTGGTCAAAGGATATGCACACATTGCCCCCATGATGGATGGTGATACCGGGCCTGTCTTACACTCTTGGCACCGGTGTCCTCCAGGCAGATAGAGCTTGCTTGTGCCCCTCAGCAAACCTTGGTCGCCATTGGGTGTTAGTATATCATAGTGGTGAATGTCCATGCTATGGTAGTGGCCCCTGGCAAAGACAGAAAAAAGACAGCCGAGCATGAGGACCCCTTCCCCACCCACGACATCCATAGGGTGTGTTTAAGAGACACATGTCCATCCTAGTCATCCCCCGAAAAGTTAGGCAACAATAAATATGTTTCCTTCATCTGACACCAGTTGAGGTCAATTGGAAGATTCCTAAAAGAGGGCAATGGTTACCCCTGTGGTCAAAAGCTTACCATGGCACTCGTGCCACAACCCAGGTGTCTGCAGCCTTGGCCTTAAAATCCTCTGCCTTGTTGTGTATCTGGGAGGAAGAAGCGCAGGATGCGTCTGTGTCTTCGTAGGGGCCAGTTGGCGTGACGAAGCTGAGCGGAGAGGCATTCTCTTCATGCCCCCACAGTAATAACTAAATTAGTGGACGGTTCTCAAATGTATGGCCGTGTCCTCCTCTGGAAAGTTTGGCATTGTAAGACCATGTCGGGAACAGCTGCATTAACGAAGGTCAGTTTCACCATTCACTGAGCTTACTGAAGGACACCTAACCTTCTCCTGGGAGTCAAAGTATATCTGAATGGTTGCGGATTTTGGGGGAGCAGGAGAGTATGAGATTTTATCTCTGAGCAGATGAACTCCAGCACCGTGCATGTTGCAGTGTTTTTTGCAGCTACGGACTTGTGACTGGTAAACATGTAGGAGAGTACCGCGCTGTGGCCCTGCAGGGACGCCACTCATATCATCTCTTAACGTTGGCGCGTCCCATACCCAGTGTTTTGAGTGAAATATGTGACAAATAATAGCAAAGAAAGAAATGTTCCCGGTTACATTTACAAATTCCCAAGCTTCCACGATGTTAAGAGGCACTCGCCCCAAGGTTGTTAGCACGGAGATTGCTGCCAGGTGTGTTACAAAATGTGTGTAACTATTTGGTGCAGCTTTGGAGTCCTGAGCAGATCCTAACAGAGGTAAGTGATCCAGTGATGATTATGACTAGTATGAAACACAGCCACCATCCCCGTCCCTTACAGTGTCACATACCGTCACCGCTGCATGAGAGTTAGCCCAAGCCCAGTGCGAACATGACTACCATATAGCTTCCTTAGTAGTCCAGCCGCAAACTGCACAGATAGCCCAGAGTTTATCAATCTTATTCCACGCGGCCCTCAAACTGTGTGGCCCCCGATAATGCGTATCTGATAGCCCAAGAGCAGCAAGCAATGCACATAAGACAAGGAGGAAGACATGAGCGAGACAATGGACAGGGAAGACGTCTGCTTTACAACCTCATCAGTCTAAACAGTGACAGCATTTACACAAAGCAAATGTGAGACATCAACGCGAGAATCTCACACTCATAACAAGATTTATGAGCTCAAGCCCTCGGGTAATATTCATACAGCCATAAATCATCAGCATACCGATCACAAAAACGACTTAGGGCATAGGTCAAACACAGACTCCACGTATACAGGCACACATCACATACATGACCCCAGCCAACACACCGACCCAAGCACATCATGCTAGAGATTCACATACTGACCCGCAGCCAACACACCAACACCGACCAAGAACCTCATGCTATAGGAGGCACAAACTGACCCATCCACACAGTAACCCGACCAAGAACCTCATGCTAAAGGAGTCACTCATTACCCCATCAAACCAACCCGACCAAGAACCTCATGCTATAGAGGAGGCACATACAGACCCGCCAACACCTTACCAAGCACCTCATGCCTGGAGGCACCTACATGACCCCAGCGTACCACCGCCAAGCCATCATGCTAGAGTCGCACATACGACCCCAGCCAACACCCCGACCAGAACCTCATGCTAGAGGAGGCACACATACATTACCCATCCACACAGACCGACCAGTAACCTCATGTTAGGATGACGCACATACAATACCCCATCCAACACAACCGACCAAGCACTCACCTCATGCTATGGCACATACATCATGACCACCGGGTCCCAACACGCCGACAAGCACAATCATGCTATAATGAAGGCACATACTGACCCCAGCCAAACGCAACCTACCACGTACCCCCCCATATGCTAGCAAGAGCACAACATGACCCCCAACACACAGACCAGTACATTATGCTAGGAGGCACATACATACCCCAGCCAACACAGAAACAACACATAACACGCCGACCAGAACCCTCATGCTAGATGAGGGCACATCCAACATGAACCCAGCCAAACCCGACCAAGAACCCTCAATGCTAGAGGAGCCAAACATGACCCAGCCACGACACCCGACCAAGCACCCACCTTATCTCTAGTGGAAGGCACTACAGACCCCAGGCCACACACCGAACCAAGCAACAATCATGCTATATTTCACTACATGACCGCATCCACAACAACCGACCCAGTACCCTCCTGCTACAGGATAGCACATATACCTTTTGACCCCAGCAACACAACAGACCAGTACATTATGCTAGGGATGCCATACATGACCCCAAGCCAACCAAGCACAACCCGCCAAGGCACAGTCATTCTAGGAGGATGCACATCATGAACCCCGCCCACACACTCAACCCGGCCGACCAGAACCTCATGCTAGATGAGCAAGCATACATGACCCCAGCCATCACCAACCGACCAAGACCATCATGCTAGAGAAGGACACACAAGACCCCAGCCAACCACCCTGACCAATAACTTTCATGCTACAGAGAGCACATACATTACCCTCCCCAGCCAACACACGACAAGACTCCCCAAGACCTCATCTAGAGGAGGAACATACATGACCCCAGCCAACCAACACCGACCAAGATCAGCACATCGTGCTAGAGAGGCACATACTGACCCCCAGCACCCCCCAACACAAAGACACCGACCAAGCACTCGTGCATAGATGAGGCACCTCCATGACCCCAGCCAACACACCAACCAAGCACATTGATGCTTATAGGCTAGATGGCACATATCAGTGACTATGAACTATCGGGACCCTTTACATTTTCCTTTCTTTCTTATGGTAGCCATTGGAAAGATCAAAGTTTTTTTTTTTGTTCTCGTCTGCCCCCCAAATGTTCCCTCTACCCCCCCCCCAGTAATGGTACTCTGCCTCAACCATATGTGCCTCTGCCCCCCCCCGTAATGTGTCATTCTGCTGGCCCCCCATCTTGACAACCCCCCCTTCAGCCCCTGGTATGAGTATTATTCGGTCCCCCCCCCCGGTGATTATTATATTTCGGCCCCCCTTTGCTCGTGGTTGAGTAGAAGCTTTGGGATCTGGTGCAGCCCGGATCTACGTGTGGAAGTTTTTTTAACCAACCCCCTGGATTTTGGGGATCGCCTCTGCCTCTCCCTTGTAGATCCTTCCATGTTCTTCAGTTGATGGAAACATTGTGGAGGAAATGTTTCTGAGCCTCTGCTGTGTTATTTTAGCTTGTGCGTAGGGTCTTGTCTTTGTTGAAGGTTCGGCCCCGTCTAGATGTCCCGGAGACATCTGGAAGAGGTTTCATCCCGTATATCTCTGTACTTGTTCTTTCTCTTCATTAACACTACAACATACAAAACCCGGGTCATCCTGTCACCCCCCACACCCATGGCATTATGCTGCAGCCGTGCACCTACCTGGTGGTCCCCTGCTGGGATTGTATTTTGGCAGGTGATGAGACGGCGCCTGGTTTTCCTCTCCACTGCTTTGAATTAACACCAGAAAGTTTCAACCTTCATATCATCAGAGCAAAATCTTATTCCTCATAGTCCGTATCCTCCATGTGTTTGCACCCTGCATGCGTCTTTCATGTCTTGCACTGAAGAGACTCTTCCAGACTCGCCATTAAAAGCCCCGACTGCTGGAGCTCAGTGATAGGTGACTTCCCGTCTCCCTACTGCATCTCTGGGCTCAGCAACCACCGTCATCTTGGGGTTCTTCTTTTTATCTCACACCAAGGCTCTTCTCCCACCATTGCTTAGTTTGGCTGGACGCCTAGGTCAAGGAAGAGTTGTGGTCATTCCAAACTTCTTCCATTTAAGGATTATGGAGGCTCTGTGCTCTTAGGAACCTTGAGAGCTGCAGAAATTCTTTTGTAACCTTGGCTATCTGTTGCCCCATTCTGGTCTTAATTACTGTCTTTAGACTCCTTGGGCCGTTCCTTAGAACTTCAGGATTTCTCAATTCTCATGTGCTCTGAAAATGCCCTTTTGAGCTTGGTGAGGTCTTAATAAATGATTAATAATAAAATAATTGAAGAATAGAAAAGGAAACTCCGAACACCCAGAAGGCACCCAACCAAATAGTTTTTTATCAAAAGGTTCCGAAATTTCCCACAAAGCCCAACTTTGTTGTGATTTGGGGGTACTGGTAATTATGCTTAGCAGCCAAAAGTGCCGCTCAGGTTATTCGACGAGACACTTAATCAAATAAGCAAGCCGGCCAGCTAAGAAGATCACCTTGCGAGGAAACAAGACCGGGAACCGAGAGCGAGCCACTGACCGACGGGCGAAACCTACGCTTCAATTGAAAATAGTCTATTAGTATCATGAAAGAGACAAATCTCTCCTAATCAATCCAATCATTAATTAACACAGATGGACTCCAATGAAGGAGTAGAACCATCTCAGGAGGGTCAGAAGAAATGGACAGCATGTGGATTACAAAGTGACCTGAACATTATCACCAGTCCCAGGTGATATTTTTCAGTTTTTCCTTGTTTTAAATATATCCTACATTTCTTTATTTTATTACTATCAGTATGGGCAGAGTACATGTTTAAGAAAAAAAAAAAAACTTTTTATCTTACCACAAATTAGCTGCATGAAACAAAGAAGGGGAAAAATTTAAAAAGGGGGTCTTAGACTTTCCGCCCCAGTGTAAATGACCCCCATCCAGCACAATCATGCTAGAGGAGGGTCATATCATGCAGAAGGTCCCCGCCCCGCTAATTAATGTACACTCTGCACTCCATCTGACAGAAAAATAACAGAAATGTAGAATTTTTGCTGATTTATCAAACAAGAAAAACCGACATAAGTATTTGGCCCCTTTGCTCACTGTTGAGTAGAAGCTTTGGAGCTGGTGCAGCCCGGAGTCTTCTTGAGAAGATGCAACAAGTGTCTCACCCCTGGATTTGGGGATCCTCTGCCTCTTCCTTGCAGATCCTCTTCAGTTCCCTCAGGTTGGATGGTAAATGTTGGTGGAAGCTATTTTCAAGTCTCTCCCAGAGATGCTTAATACTGATGTTCCACCACCAAGTGTCACTACGGGATTGTATTTGGCAGGTGATGAGCGGCGCGGGTTTTCTCCACCGCTTAGAATTAACACCAAAAAGTTCAATCTTTGTCTCATCAGAGCAGAGAATCTTATTCCTCATAGTCTGGGAGTCTACATGTGTCTTGCACACTGTATGTGGCTTTCATGTGTCTTGCACTGAGGAGAAGCTTCCGTCACCAGACTCTGCCATAAAGCCTGAGTGGTGGAGGCTGCAGCGATAGGTGACTCCCATCTCCCTACTACAGCTCTGGGGCTCAGCCACAGGGATCTTGGGGTACTTCTATACCTCCTTTACCAAGGCTCTTTCCTCGAATGACCTCCAGCCAACTTAGCAATGTGGAAGAGATGTGGTCGTAGAAAATTTTTATTTAAGGGTTATGAAGGCCATTGTGCTCTTGGGAACCTCGAGAGCTGCAGAAATTCTTTTGGAACCTTGTAACTCTGTCCCTTGCCACAATTCTATCTCTGAGCTCCTTGGGCAGTTCCTTTAGACCTCAAGGAGGAAGAAGGAAATGGACAGCATTTGAGTTAATATGAGTGTCACAAGCAAAGGGTTAAATATGTGTTTAAAAAAACAAACAAATGTAGACATTTTTGGTCAGTGTCAGGTTCACAGTGTACATTATGAGCTAAAAAAAACCCCCAAACTTCACATTCTGCCATGTTGTAAATCGCATCCGTGCTTGTATTCATGATTAGAATACTCTTTGCACATAGAACCTGCTTGGTACGGGTGGTAGCATTTTTTTTAAATGGAAATTTTGTATAAGATTATAAATTCTCATATCTGGACTCTCCTATACAGGCAGCAATACTTCAACAGACGGCAGACTATATATCTCCTTGGAACAGGAGAAGACCAGGTTACTGCAAGCAGAATACTCAGCTCAAGCGCTTTATACAGGTAAGGCGCTATGGACCTCATGTACATCATTACACTTGTTGCCTCCAGACCAAGCTTTGTGCTAATTTAAAAGGGTCGAACACTTTCGGCAAAGAATTGACATGGTTTGTGTGATGAAAATTAAACACTTTCTGTATCAATTCCTCAGTTTTCTAGATTCCTGCTTAAAGTTTTAAAAAACTATAGAACGCTTCATGTTTACTTCCAGTGGATAGAAATGTGTCCATGGTCTTGTGATGGACATAAGGTGCACAAGCCATTACTAAACACAAGCTGTGTATACTCTCTGTGCTAACAGCTCAGTCCGTCACCATGGACACAATCTATCCAATGGAAGTAAATATGGCGCTTGGTGTAGAAGGACAGCAAGCAGAGTCTTGAAAATTGTGAGGAATTGATAAAAAAAAATATATTGAAAAACTAACTTTTCATTACACAAACATATTCATTTTTTGCTGAAGGTGGACAACCCATTTAAAGGAAAAACAACCACTAGTTTATCAAAAAACTGCAGATGCTCCTCTTCATTCTGAACTGGGCATGATTGTCTTTAATGTTGACGACTGTGATGCCCTAGGACAAAAAGAATTGTAATTAGCAGGCGGTATACCAGGAGAAAAGCGTGGAGAAGGTTGTGCGGGGGCACGCATATTCTGGTGGCCAGAATTCTTAGGGTGAAGACACACATGGCGTTTTTGGGCCGTTTTTACTAAGTGGTTTTTCAGATCGTTAAAAACGCATGCGTTAAAAAACGCATGCGTTTTTAAAAAAAAATGATGCGTTTTTTAAAGCATGCGTTTTTAACGATCTTGAAAACGCACTTAGTAAAAACGTCCCAAAACGCCATGTGTGTCTTCACTTAAGAGGTACTGACTCTCCATTCTGGTGCCCTTTTGCATTGGTAATGACATCTACTCCGACAAGGGCTGGTGTAGAGTTCGCTAGAGTTGCACCAGTTCCTGGCTCAGGTTATAATTGACTGATTTGGCACAATTTTTATAAAAAATTTGACTTTCACAGTGTCTACAACTGAATACTGAATCCCTGGTTTACATAAGTTCTTAAGTTGAATTTGTATGCAAGTCGGAACTAGAATATTTTAATTGTAGCTCCACATTTTATTATTTTTTTTTTGGTCACTGAGACAAACTGGCTTTTCCCCCCCAAATTTTTCTGCTGTCATGGGAACAAGATATATCAAAAAACATAATTACAAACGCCTTACAGCTGATCATGTATACTGTAACTAAAATAAAGCATCCTGGAGCTTCACCAGTGGGCAGGGAGGTCTGTCTATAAGTTGGGGCACCTTTGTAATTAGGTTATTCTTTAGAGTGACTATCCTGCCTTTGAAGTCCTCACTATAGTGTCCTTTACTATTTGCAGGAGTTCAATGGCTCATCCCCTAAGCGACGACAGAGAGGACAAGGATGAAGGTATTGGTTCCGGATATCTGGGAAGAGGAAAAAGCTGAAGATCCGAAGGGAAATGATAGAACTGAGGCAACAACTGGACAAGGAGCGTTCTGTGCGGATGATGCTGGAGGAGCAGGTGAGTAGTTTTTTTGTGGTTGTGCAACCTCCTGTAATATTGGGTAATGCATGAGGCATGTGAATGGGTCGTTCCCACCCCCACTAGTTTGCTGTAGGCAGTGTAGGATGTGAGGATGCACTGCAGTTTAACAGCATCCCATAAGCATTGTTAGCTTCCCATAGTATCGGTTGTCACACTTGCTAATTACTGATATAACTGGCAGGTGCGGGCTCTGGAAGCTCACATGTACCCTGAAAGTTGAAGGCTATAGCTCAACAAATCCAGGAAGAGGAGGGCAGGGAGATCGAACGAGTCACTGGACAGGGGTGACAAACTCTCCATCTAGGTGAGACGGCTGATTCCTCTGGTCCTTGGGTATCATGGATTAGGCCCCTGACTCTTGTCTAATATGCAAGTTGGTACCATGCCCTCCAATATAGTTGTGTATTCGTGTATTGTATTCTTTAGTGAATTGTGCCAATTGTTGAACTTGTAACTAATCTATATCCTGTCCCTGCAGTCCTGGCAACGCATATGCCCCTGGCGCCTACTCACCACCGACGGTAATAGTCCCCGTCCAGCACCTCCAACTTCTCATCACGTCAATGTTGTGACTGTGGGACATTCCTCGGTTATAAGTTCTGTGTCCACATCCCGACAGAACCTGGACACGATCGTGCAGGTGAGGTGTGAAATGAGAGGAATTCCCGCCAGTGTTGGAAAAGGTTTTGTGAAGGCGAGGAATTAGTACTAAGGGGTTTTTTTTTTGCAGATGGTGAAGCTACTACTTTGGGGGGGTTACAAGCTGATGCTTGTTCTTCAAATTCCTAATTTATAGTCAATCTAATTTCTTTTAAAATGTCTTGCCTTAAGACAGATATGTCCCAACTTTGTCCCAGTTCAGGCACGCGGCTTCCCTGAAGTCTGCACTAATCTTGGCAGGAACAGCTTCTTATACCTGTTGTTGGTCCTTGGACCATTCAGAGTCCTGCCTGGACTTGATATCATGTAAGGAACCTGTCCCCAGCGTGTTGGGGTCTGTGGTTCACAGCAATATGAACTACCCTTAGTAATTTTGTTATCTGGGTGGCAGTGTGCTCTAAAGGGATTGTCCAGGATAATTAATTTTTAGGCCAACATCATATATAATAAAAAAAAGTAACAGGAACTTAAAATTGCCTCCTGCTTGTATGCGGGGGCTGCAATGGAGACATACGTGTGTGTGTGTTGTGTACGCTCTTCGTCCTAAGCCGTGCCACCATGGCCATATACTACTGAGGGTGGAAACGGAAGCGATAATCCTGTGAACCAGGAGGAAAACAAAAAAATTCTTGGTTTGACCAGCCCTGTTAAAGGGATGCCCATGATTATTTAATTAAAAGGGGAAACTACAAATATATGCAATTGCTTGAATATGAAAAATGTAATACTCCTTCTCGAACACACTTTGTAGTCCTTGTAATAGTGGAGAATACCGAGTCTAAGAATTCTTACTCTCAAATTTTCTTAGAATTTTTTTTAATCTTCCATCCTTTCCATGTTTCCCCAGGCATACAGACATAGAGGGAACACGAGAGAAGCAACTGCAGGAAGATGCAGCGGAGGGCAGTCATTGTGAACGCGGCTCGTCCGGTGACAACTCAGAAACCGCGTCCGACACAGAATGTGATGACCGCGAAGCAGAACAAAACAAGGATGATGCAGGAGGACCCCTGACATCATGCCCTTCCATGGGATGGCAGGCGGGGGGAAATGGAGGGGGAGAGGCTGTGTGGGTATGTTAGTGGAGCACAGTCAGGGGCGCTCCTATCAAACCTCCTTCCCAAATTTGTAGGGTTTATAGGTTGGTCTGCTGACCACAAAGATACTGTAATGAGGTTGTTGAGGAGGGAGAAAAAGGGTAAAAGCACTAAGGGATTGTCCTGGTTGTTAGACAAATGAGGTAGGAGTGTTATTTGGTAGGGGGTGCTTACTTTTTGGTTTCTGTTCCTGTACATTTGCAGCAGTCTCTCCAAATTTCCTGAACTTTTGTTGGGGGATATTGTTTCGTGAATCGGCAGTGGCTAGTTACCCCATAAAGCGGATTAGAGGCCTGCAACTTGTGGAAAGAAATAGTCTCCATCACATATATAGCTAAGGAGGGAATACGAACACTACATGAGTATTCGGCCCCTTTGCTCAGTGCTGAGTAGCAGCTTTGGAGCTGGTGCAGCCAGGAGTCTTCTTGGGAAGATGCTACAAGTTTCTCACCCCTGGATTTGGGGATCCTCTGCCTCTTCCTTGCGGATCCTCTCCAGTTCCCTCAGGTTGGATGGTGAATGTTGGTGGAAGCCATTTTCCAGTCTCTCCAGAGATGCTCCATTGGGTTTGCGTCCGGGCTCTGGCTGCACCAGTCAGGAATGGTCACAGAGATGTTCTGAAGCCTCTGCTGTGTTATTGTAGCTCTGTGCTTAGGTCATTGTCTTGTTGGAAGGTTCGGCCCAGTCTGAGGTCCAGAGCATCTGGAAGAGGTTTCCATCCAGGATATCTCTGTACTTGGCCGCATTCATCTTTCCTTCCATTACCCCCAGGGGTCCTGTACCTGCCCCCATAGCCTGATGCTGTCACCGCCATGTGTCACTGCTAGGATTGTATTTGGCAGGTGATGAGTGGTGCCTGTTTTTCTCCACCGCTTAGAATTATCACCAAAAAGTTCAATCTTCGTCTCATCAGAGCAGAGAATATTTCTTGTAGTCTGGGAGTCCTCCATGTGCTTTGCACACTGTATGTGGCTTTCATATGTCTTGCACTGCGGAGAGGCTTCTGTCGCCATAAAACCTTGTCTGCTGGAGGCTGCATTGATAGGTGATTCCCATCTCCCTACTACATCTCTGGGGCTCAGCCACAGCAATTGTGGAAGAAGAGCCTTGGTAAAGGAGGTATAGAAGTACCCCAAGATCCCTAAGTTGGCTAGAGGCCAGGTCGAGGAAGAGATGTGGTCGTCCAAAACTTTTTATTTAAGGGTTATGGAGGCCACAGTGCTCTTGGGAACCTCGAGAGCTGCAGAAATTCTTTTTGGAACCTTGTAACTCTGTCCCTTGCCACAATTTTATCTGTGAGCTCCTTGGGCAGTTCCTTTAGACCTCAAGGAGGATCAGAAGGAAATGGACAGCATTTGCTTTAAATATGAGTGTCACAGCAAAAGGTCTAAATACGGTATGTGTTTAAAAAAAAAACAAAACAAATGTAGACATTTTTGGTCATGTCAAGATAAGGTGCACAGTGTACATTTATGAGCTAAAAAAACCCCCCAAACTTCTCTGATGTTTTCATGGCACATTCTGCCATGTTGTAAATCGCATCAGTGCTCTGTATTCATGATTAGAATTCTCTTTGCACATAGAACCTGCTTGGCTACGGGGGTTAGCATTTTTTTTAAATGGAAATTTTGTATAAGATTTGCAATTCTCCTATCTTGACTCTCCTATACAGGCAGCAATACTTCAACAGACGGCAGACTATATATTCTCCTTGGAACAGGAGAAGACCAGGTTACTGCAGCAGAATACTCAGCTCAAGCGATTCATACAGGTAAGGGGCTATTGGACCTCATGGACATCATTTACACTTGTTGCCTCAGACCACGCTTTGTGCTAATTTAAAAGGGTCGAACACTTTCGAAAGATTTGACATGGTTTGTGTGATGAAAAGTTAAACACTTTCTGTATCAATTCCTCAGTTTTCTAGATTCCTGCTTAAAGTTTTAAAAAAACTAGAGAAAGCGTTCTGTTTTACACTGTTCCAAGGGTTCCATGGTGGGCATTGTTCTGAGGGTTCCATGTCGGGCATTGTTCTGAGGGTTCCATGGTGGGCACTGTTCCGAGGGTTCTACAGTGGGCACTGTTCCAAGGGTTCCATGGTGGGCACTGTTCCAAGGGTTCCATGGTGGGCACTGTTCCGAGGGTTCTATGGTGGGCACTGTTCTGAGGGTTTCATGGTAGGCATTGTTCTGAGGGTTCCATGGTGGGCATTGTTCTGAGGGTTCCATGGTGGGCACTGTTCCAAGGGTTCCATGGTGGGCACTGTTCCAAGGGTTCCATGGTGGGCATTGTTCTGAGGGTTCCATTGCGGGCACTATTCCAAAGGTTTCATGGTGGGCATTGTTCTGAGGGTTCCATGTCGGGCATTGTTCTGAGGGTTCCATGTCGGGCATTGTTCTGAGAGTTCCATGGTGGGCACTGTTCTGAGGGTTCCATGGTGGGCATTGTTCTGAGGGTTCCATGGTGGGCATTGTTCTGAGGGTTCCATGGTGGGCATTGTTCTGAGGGTTCCATGTCGGGCATTGTTCTGAGGGTTCCATGGTGGGCACTGTTCCGAGGGTTCTACAGTGGGCACTGTTCCAAGGGTTCCATGGTGGGCACTGTTCCAAGGGTTCCATGGAGGGCACTGTTCCAAGGGTTCCATGGAGGGCACTGTTCCGAGGGTTTCATGGTAGGCATTGTTCTGAGGGTTCCATGGTGGGCACTGTTCCAAGGGTTCCATGGTGGGCACTGTTCCAAGGGTTCCATGGTGGGCATTGTTCTGAGGGTTCTACAGTGGGCATTGTTCCAAAGGTTCCATGGTGGGCATTGTTCTGAGGGATCCATGGCGGGCATTGTTCTGAGGGTTCCACAGTGGGCATTGTTCTGAGGGTTCCATGGTGGGCATTGTTCTGAGGGTTCCATGGTGGGCACTGTTCTGAGGGTTCCATGGTAGGCACTGTTCCAAGGGTTCCATGGTGGGCACTGTTCCAAGGGTTCCATGTCGGCCATTGTTCTGAGGATTCCACGGTGGGCATTGTTCTGAGGGTTCTATGGTAGGAATTGTTCTGAGGGTTCTATGTCGGGCACTGTTCTGAGGGTTCCATGGTAGGCATTGTTCTGAGGGTTCTATGTCGGGCACTGTTCTGAGGGTTCCATGGTGGGCATTGTTCTGAGGGTTCCATGGTGGGCATTGTTCTGAGGGTTCCATGTCGGGCATTGTTCTGAGGGTTCCATGGTGGGCACTGTTCCGAGGGTTCTACAGTGGGCACTGTTCCAAGGGTTCCATGGTGGGCACTGTTCCAAGGGTTCCATGGAGGGCACTGTTCCAAGGGTTCCATGGAGGGCACTGTTCCGAGGGTTTCATGGTAGGCATTGTTCTGAGGGTTCCATGGTGGGCACTGTTCCAAGGGTTCCATGGTGGGCACTGTTCCAAGGGTTCCATGGTGGGCATTGTTCTGAGGGTTCTACAGTGGGCATTGTTCCAAAGGTTCCATGGTGGGCATTGTTCTGAGGGATCCATGGCGGGCATTGTTCTGAGGGTTCCACAGTGGGCATTGTTCTGAGGGTTCCATGGTGGGCATTGTTCTGAGGGTTCCATGGTGGGCACTGTTCTGAGGGTTCCATGGTAGGCACTGTTCCAAGGGTTCCATGGTGGGCACTGTTCCAAGGGTTCCATGTCGGCCATTGTTCTGAGGATTCCACGGTGGGCATTGTTCTGAGGGTTCTATGGTAGGAATTGTTCTGAGGGTTCTATGTCGGGCACTGTTCTGAGGGTTCCATGGTAGGCATTGTTCTGAGGGTTCTATGTCGGGCACTGTTCTGAGGGTTCCATGGTGGGCATTGTTCTGAGGGTTCCATGGTGGGCATTGTTCTGAGGGTTCCATGTCGGGCATTGTTCTGAGGGTTCCATGGTGGGCACTGTTCCGAGGGTTCTACAGTGGGCACTGTTCCAAGGGTTCCATGGTGGGCACTGTTCCAAGGGTTCCATGGAGGGCACTGTTCCAAGGGTTCCATGGAGGGCACTGTTCCGAGGGTTTCATGGTAGGCATTGTTCTGAGGGTTCCATGGTGGGCACTGTTCCAAGGGTTCCATGGTGGGCACTGTTCCAAGGGTTCCATGGTGGGCATTGTTCTGAGGGTTCTACAGTGGGCATTGTTCCAAAGGTTCCATGGTGGGCATTGTTCTGAGGGATCCATGGCGGGCATTGTTCTGAGGGTTCCACAGTGGGCATTGTTCTGAGGGTTCCATGGTGGGCATTGTTCTGAGGGTTCCATGGTGGGCACTGTTCTGAGGGTTCCATGGTAGGCACTGTTCCAAGGGTTCCATGGTGGGCACTGTTCCAAGGGTTCCATGTCGGCCATTGTTCTGAGGATTCCACGGTGGGCATTGTTCTGAGGGTTCTATGGTAGGAATTGTTCTGAGGGTTCTATGTCGGGCACTGTTCTGAGGGTTCCATGGTAGGCATTGTTCTGAGGGTTCTATGTCGGGCACTGTTCTGAGGGTTCCATGGTGGGCATTGTTCTGAGGGTTCCATGGTGGGCATTGTTCTGAGGGTTCCATGTCGGGCATTGTTCTGAGGGTTCCATGGTGGGCACTGTTCCGAGGGTTCTACAGTGGGCACTGTTCCAAGGGTTCCATGGTGGGCACTGTTCCAAGGGTTCCATGGAGGGCACTGTTCCAAGGGTTCCATGGAGGGCACTGTTCCGAGGGTTTCATGGTAGGCATTGTTCTGAGGGTTCCATGGTGGGCACTGTTCCAAGGGTTCCATGGTGGGCACTGTTCCAAGGGTTCCATGGTGGGCATTGTTCTGAGGGTTCTACAGTGGGCATTGTTCCAAAGGTTCCATGGTGGGCATTGTTCTGAGGGATCCATGGCGGGCATTGTTCTGAGGGTTCCACAGTGGGCATTGTTCTGAGGGTTCCATGGTGGGCATTGTTCTGAGGGTTCCATGGTGGGCACTGTTCTGAGGGTTCCATGGTAGGCACTGTTCCAAGGGTTCCATGGTGGGCACTGTTCCAAGGGTTCCATGTCGGCCATTGTTCTGAGGATTCCACGGTGGGCATTGTTCTGAGGGTTCTATGGTAGGAATTGTTCTGAGGGTTCTATGTCGGGCACTGTTCTGAGGGTTCCATGGTAGGCATTGTTCTGAGGGTTCTATGTCGGGCACTGTTCTGAGGGTTCCATGGTGGGCATTGTTCTGAGGGTTCCATGGTGGGCATTGTTCTGAGGGTTCCATGTCGGGCATTGTTCTGAGGGTTCCATGGTGGGCACTGTTCCGAGGGTTCTACAGTGGGCACTGTTCCAAGGGTTCCATGGTGGGCACTGTTCCAAGGGTTCCATGGAGGGCACTGTTCCAAGGGTTCCATGGAGGGCACTGTTCCGAGGGTTTCATGGTAGGCATTGTTCTGAGGGTTCCATGGTGGGCACTGTTCCAAGGGTTCCATGGTGGGCACTGTTCCAAGGGTTCCATGGTGGGCATTGTTCTGAGGGTTCTACAGTGGGCATTGTTCCAAAGGTTCCATGGTGGGCATTGTTCTGAGGGATCCATGGCGGGCATTGTTCTGAGGGTTCCACAGTGGGCATTGTTCTGAGGGTTCCATGGTGGGCATTGTTCTGAGGGTTCCATGGTGGGCACTGTTCTGAGGGTTCCATGGTAGGCACTGTTCCAAGGGTTCCATGGTGGGCACTGTTCCAAGGGTTCCATGTCGGCCATTGTTCTGAGGATTCCACGGTGGGCATTGTTCTGAGGGTTCTATGGTAGGAATTGTTCTGAGGGTTCTATGTCGGGCACTGTTCTGAGGGTTCCATGGTAGGCATTGTTCTGAGGGTTCTATGTCGGGCACTGTTCTGAGGGTTCCATGGTGGGCATTGTTCTGAGGGTTCCATGGTGGAAACAAACTTTATTTACAGCATGTATTCCTAGGCAAATCTGACACGTTCCCTACTCTCTCTCTGAGGAGCCAGCTGCCATATGATAATTGAATTACTAAGGATTAGATTTTATGGTTAGATCTTTAGAAAACTTCTGGAGCGGTTGATAAATGTTCCTTGAACACTGAACTTTTGAGTGTTGCTCAGAATTTGCCACAGAGGTCACTGAGGCATTAGATCGTACTCTCGAAGCTCCGTCCTCTTCATTTGCTTTCATTAGATATTAGGGATATCGCGGCACCACGTACTCCATCCGATATCCGGAGATCATGACTAGCTGCTGTCGAAATACAAGCTTGTACTCATGTCTCGAGTCAGTGTGTTCGGTCTCCTTGTCACACTCAAAGAAATGTTCCAGAGATACTGTCCCCCAACTCCGACAAGTATAATGGGGCTACATGTAAGTCCTTGTTGGTTCAAGCTGGAGCAGTAACTGACTTTTCATACACTACTATACACCGGGCCAAGCTGGCCCTGATCCCTCACGAACCATGATGACATCAGAGGCAGGGTGGCTCCATGATACGTTCCAGACTACCTTTACTAGACTTTTTCATTGATTCTTGCTTTTTCAAGTGGTGCCTTAGGACCTGGTTTCGTACCTTTAACTGGGTGACCCCCACTTCATTGTTTGGACATCCTTCCTCCCCCATTTGCCCCATGGTTCCTCGAGCCCTACCAACACCTTTGGTGGCACTGATCAGTGGTCATCATGTCTGCAAGGTCTTGGAGGTAGGTATGTGACTGTCACCATATCCCAAATTTAGGAGATGTACCCTATGATAAAGCAGTATTAAAGTCCCCCCTTAATCCACATATCGATTACACAGAGAATGAGATCGCTATACATTTGTGTTCTAATACCAAAATTCTCCGCTTCCTGATCATAGCTCGACTTGCTATTCTCATATTTTACGTGATACTTATTTATGACTCTGCTGGTTATCAGTGATTCTCGTAATCTTAGCACGAGAGATTCTGTACATTATAGATGACTAGATTGCTGCTGATCCATAATCCACTATTATAGAACCGTGATAGAAGGTCGTAGTAGATGGTGGTGATCCCATACGGCATGCTGAAAGTTGGCACATGTGAATGTTCCTGGCTTGGTGGGTGGTAGGGACTCAGGTGGGTGTGAGGAGGGGAGGTTGTGGATCCCCCTTGTGCCGCTGAGTCCACATCAAGAGTGTAGCTGTCAATGACTGCTCTTCTCCTGCCACTGTCCCTCAGATACATGGGGGGGGGACATTCTTCTACCCCTAGAGTGTATTCTGTATTACTAGCATGGTGCTTCTATGGCTGGTTGCTGTTCCTAAGAGTTTTTTTATCTGTACTGGAGATTTCAGCTGGCACTGTGCTGTGGTTTCACTGACTGTGGGACTATTCTGACGGTTCCATCACGGCACGATCTCAGGTTACCTGGCTGGCACTTTTTTTGAGATGTTCCATGGCTGGGCATTGTTACTGAGGGTTCCAGGGCGGATCTGTTCGAGGTTCATGGTGGGTTATAGGTTCATGCTGTAAATGGGTTCCATGGTGGGTATTGTTCTGAGGGTTCCTGCATTGTGGGTATGGGCTTCTGAGGGTTCCATGGTAGGCATATGTTTGAGGGTTCCCTGGTGGGCATGTTCGAGGGTTCCATTCGGCATGTTTCTGAGGGTTCCATTTGGGCATGCTGTTTAGGGTTTCCATGGTGGCAATTGTTCAGGGGGTTCCATGTGGGACTGTTCCAAGAGTTCCATGGGGGCAGTATTGTTCTGAGGGTTCCATATGCGGCATATTCCAAAGGTGTCATGGTGGGCATAGTTTCTGATGGTTCCAGTGGCCATTGATGTCCAGGGCATATGTTCGCGGTTCCATGTGGGCATGTTCCGAGGGTTATATGAGCAATGTCGAGGTTTACGGGGTTCAGGGTTCCAGAGTTGGGCACTGTTCAAGGGTTCCATGGTGGGAGCAAGTCTGTGGGCATGTCCATGGCGTGAGTCCTGATGCGGGCCACTGTTTGAAGGGTCCATGGTAGGGCCTGTTCTGAGGGTTCCATGGTGGATTATTGTTCTGAGGTTCTCATGTGGGCATGTTCTGAGGGTCATGTGGCATTGTTCTGAGGGGATCCATGGTGTGGCACTGTTCCGAGTCAGCCTGCAGGCATGTGTTCTGAGGTTCCAATGGCACTGTTCCAAGTTTCCTTGGTGGTCATATTTCTGAGGGTTTCCACTAGCACTGTTCCGAGGGTTCCATGGTGGGCATGGTTTGGAGAGGGCTATGCGGGCACTGTTCCAAGGTTCCATGGTGGCATTTGTTTTGGAGGTCTATGCGGGCCTGTTCCAAAAGTTTCTCATGTGGGCATTGTTCATAGGGTTCCACTGTGGACATGTTCCAAAGGGTCTCAACACTAACAATCAAGCTCCTTTACCAGAGTGTGTACACCGTTGAAATGTCACGGCTCCCCATTAACCGTGTCAGCAAATCATTTCAAATAATACTAAGACCAACTGGGCATCGCAATACTTTCCAAATACACCCGGGTGTTCGGCGCCTCCGAAGCCAGGAATCTGTAGTGTGGACTTTTACTCTGGACTTAAGCATATGAGACGGAAATTGGCGTGTATAAAATATGCCATTTAATGTCCCGTTGTCCTACAAGATCGATATACAGTAAAGTATTGATTGCACATTGGTCTTAGTAATATTGGAAATTGATTACTGTTCCATAGCAGGTTGTCCATGGGGGCATTGTTTCGAGAGGTCTATGGCGGACACTGTTTCTATGGCGGGCACTGTCCTATGCGTGATTCCACGTGCAGTGTTGTTAGGGTTTCCAGGTGGACACTGTGCCCAAGGGTTCCAAAGTGGAGCATTGTTCCAGGGTTCCATCAGGGCATTGTTTTCCCAAGAGGTTCATGGTGGGCATTGTTCTGAGGGTTTCCACAGTGTGCTCTGATTCCTAGGGTCCATGGTGGCTTGTACGAGGGGTCTGTGCGGGCACTGTTTTGAGAGGGGCCAGAGAAGCACTGCTCCCAAGGTTCTATAGCTGAACTGTTATAAAGGCCTGGGGTTGGCAGTTCTTAAGTATTCTGAGGCTGGCCGGTATAGAGTGTTAATGCTATGCACGTTAAATGGCCTCCGGTGCTCTGCCCTATTAAAGTTTCTCGGCAGCACTACCTTAGTGGTACGATGGCTGGCACAGTCATGACGACTTGTAGCTGGAGATGCGGCATACTGGAGCGGTCCAGTAGCACCACCATATCTAGGGGAGAATCAGACTGGTGTTTCGTTGTTTAACCTAACCCCAAGGCCATGAACAACAGCTACCACTGTGCCTGTGACGTCCTTGTAGATCTCAGACATGACGGCATTCGAATAAAGTACGTTAACGCCTGAAAAGCGTGTCATAAAAGTTCAGTTACAAAGAACAGCGTGTGAACTTAATACCCGGCCAGGATCTAGGGAATGTCATTAACACCATTTCGTATGGAATTTTTTGCAAATGCGCCCATAAGGTTGTGAGGCCCTAGGAAAGGTTATAAACGCAAGTGGCCTTTAATCTCCATAATAATGCATACATTGCTCACATAATAATGCCATACATGCTCCTAATACTGCATATCATGCTCACATAATCTGACCTTCTATTAACCTCTATCCCAGTGTTCTTTATAATAATGCCAGAGTGCTCACATAATACTATAGACAGTGCCTCAAATTCCCTCTATACAGTTTTTCTGATAAATAATGCCATATGTGACATAATACTGCTAAGGCAGTGCTCTCATAATATCTCTTTAGAGTTTTCTCATATTAGCCATACAGTGCTCCATATACTGTATAGTACCACGTGCCTCATAATGGGGCACGTTTCTTACCTGCTCCGGTCCGTGTCCCCCGCTCCGTGAACGGTCGATGAATATGAAGTCCCCGGTGCGACTTCACCAAGATCTGTGTGCTCCGGATCCTGCATTTTTGCCAAATCAGTTCCTGTCCACAATGGGGCTCACAATCTAATCAACACTACCTGTATGTTTTGTAGTGGTGGAGGAAACCAGAGGACCCAGAGTAAACCCACGCAAACAAGAGATAACATACGCGCATCTTTGGCAGATGTTGACTCTGGGACTTGACTGCAAGGCTCGTAGTGCTACCCACGAAACACCGTGTTGCCCAACCCTTATAACTCACTTCTATATGGGGACAAGCAATAGGTGATTACTTATTAGATTTATAGTAGTTGTGTTAGTAGCCTATACTTAGCTTACCGACATTTTGGTCAGACAACGTCTTTTCCGTGTGTACGAAGCCTTATTATGTAAACATTGCGCCCACTCCCTTTTTGATGACAAAATCGTCAAAATATTCTCTGTCTAGTCTAAACCATAACAGCACCTTAGCGCTTTGCCTCGAAATCAACGGTGCTCGCTTATGATGTGTCATCTCACTTATTATCAATCCAGTTACGTGGTTATACCGCAACATTATTATAACCTGTCCTGGGATTATCTCCGAATGTTATTATCATGGATTTTAAGAAAAATCTTTTTAAAACTGTAGAACAACATTCATATGAGAATTATGAATCTATGGGTCTATTATTGTAAGTAACCTGTATTGCGGTCAATATATGGGATTATATTGCGGGATTGTACGAGTGGTCACTATTATACTATATTTTGCGCAGGAGCCAGTTGAATTACCGTAGATATAGTATAGGACTGCCTACTCATTTATTGCCTTATCTAGGGCTGCACTGGCAAGATCCACTAGTTACCTTTTTGCGTCTCCCATCATTTCTTACAGGGTAACGGTATTAAAGTTTTGACAAAACACGCAGGCTGTGGTAAGTACAGGCCCTGGAAAGCTGTTTTTCAAAATCTTTGAAAAAAAATTAAAAAAAGTAGTAAATTTTCCACATGCACGGTGTATGTACCTCCTCCACTCTGCTGTGCTCTCAGCTATCCAGATGAACTGCTCGATATAGCCCCTCCTCTTGGTTTGGTGACTGCTGTAGTTTCTCGGTTCAATATCTTTATTGGAAATAACATAACACAAGCTTCATGCATAGCAAGGGAAGAATCTTTGGACTGCTCAATGCAAGAACTAAGTACCACAGCAGTGGAGTGGAGAAACAGACGTATTAGGTATCGGCCTGAGAGATGCTTTATCAAAAAGTTAAAAAAAAAATGTGATTCATAATCCTGTTTCAAGTCCTCACCTGCTGTGCCACTTGCTCCGGCACTTAACAGCCTCTGCACCATTATTTTTTTAGTGACGATGTAGTGGTAACCAAAAGCCATCTACGCTTTTTGCAGAGTGGCATAGGGAAGCAACCAGGAGCACTCAGTTGCACAAGCTCATGCGCTGCAGTGTTAGGACAAACGCCCACACAACCACAGAATCCATCTTGTCCCCATTCTCAAGGTTATGATTAACATCTCTCATGGTCCATTACTAGATTCTGGCCACGCCTTCTGGACGCTGTAGACCCTCACCCTCTTGTATTGCACGGTGTCCAGATTCCTTTCTTGTGTACGATGTATTTTGTTTCCTCCGTTCCTGGGATTTTCCACACTTGATTGTATCGTATGAGACCGGAGTAATAGGCGGGGAATTTCATTTCCACAAATAGTCTAATTATAATATTTAGCGCTTAGGCATTGTTCTGAGAGGGTTACCTGGTGTGGTAGGCATGTCTTGAGGGGGTGTTCTCTTTATGGTGTGGGGGCATGTTCTGAGGGTTCTGTCCATGGTGGGCATTGTTCAGCGGGTTCCATGGTAGGCATCTGTTCTGAGGGTTCCATGGTGGGCATTGTTTCTGAGGGTTCCATTGGTAGGCATTGTTTGAGGGTTTCCATGGTGGGCACTGTTCTGAGGGTCTCATGGTAGGCATTGTTCTGAGGGTTCAATGGTGGGCATCTGTCTGTGGGTTCCATGGTAGGCATTGTTCTGAGGGTGTCCATGGTGGGCATTGTTCTGCGCTTATTCCGCTTTTTGCCCCTATTTTTGGCTAAGTGTTATCACAACACGGAAATGATTTCCATAATTGCTGCGGAGTTTAGACAACACATTGCAGGCAGCGGCATCGTGAACAAATAAGGTTATAACCACCGCGACTGTATACACAACACGTGACGCTTCAAAATCCACCTCAAGTGATGTCGGAGGAGAAACCGCATCCAAGACATTGACCCCGCGCCGAACTCTCAAACAAACTTTTATCTTCCCTTCTGTGTTGTACATTGTTTTAGTACATCTTATAATGGAGGCGGCTCAGGAATTATTCTAGTATTCCTCATAAGATAACAAGTCTGGGCACTGTTCTGAGGATTCCATGGTGGGCATTGTTCTGAGGGTTCCACAGTAGGCACTGTTCGAGGGTTCCATGTCGGGAACTGTTCTGAGGGTTCCATGGTGAGCATTGTTCTGAGGGTTCCATGTCGGGCATTGTTCTGAGGGTTCCATGGTGGGCACTGTTCCGAGGGTTCCATGGTGGGCACTGTTCCAAGGGTTCCATGGTGGGCACTGTACTGAGGGTTCCATTGCGGGCACTATTCCAAAGGTTTCATGGTGGGCATTGTTCTGAGGATTCCATGTTGGGCATTGTTCTGAGGGTTCCATGGTAGGCATTGTTCTGAGGGTTCCATGTCGGGCACTGTTCTGAGGGTTCCATGGTAGGCATTGTTCTGAGGGTTCCATGTCGGGCATTGTTCTGAGAGTTCCATGGTGGGCATTGTTCTGAGGGTTCCATGGTGGGCATTGTTCATAATGCCATGTGTGCACATAATACTGCTAAGGCAGTGCTCTCATAATATGCTCTTTAGAGTTTATATTCTATATATGCCAGTACAGTGCTACAGAACTATACTGCTATACATGCCCTCATAATGGGCACGTATCTTACCTGCTCTGTCGTATCCCGATCCGAATGGTCGATGAAGATTAAGCCCGCTGCGATTTCACCAAGATGCTGCATGGCCGCAGATCTGCATTTTTCCAATATCAGTTCCGTCCACCAATGGGGCTCCAATCATCAACCACTACCTGTATGTTTTGTGCTGTGGAGGAAACCAGAGGACCATGAGTAAACCCCGCAAACAAGAGAGAACAACAAACTCTTTGCGATGTTTGACTCTGGGACGTGTTAACTGCAAGGCGTAGTGCTAATCACGAAAGACACCGTGTTGCCCAACCCACTGACTATAACCTGCTATATAGTGTTACAGAGACAGATGATTACTACTAGGTGTTATAGTAGGTTGTTAGTAGCATAACTAAGCTTACCGTATGTTGGTTAACAAGAGTTCTTTTCGTGTGGACCGAAGCCTTTATGTAAAACATGTGCACTGCCCATTTATTATGACAAAGCATATAAGAGTTCTTACTGTCTGCAAAAAATATACCCAACTAGCGCTTTGCCTCGAATACGGTGATGCTTATGAATGTGGTGCTACTACTATTATCATCCGTTACTTGTGGTTTTATACCGCAAACATTATTATAATGCGCTGGATTATACGTAAGTGGTTATATAGATTTTAAGGAAAAATCTTTTAAACTGTTGAACAAAATCATATGAGAAAAGTTTTAGTGAAACTCTATGGGTCTATGGTATTGTAAGGTAACACTGGTATGCGGTTACGATATATGGGTTATTTTATATGGCAGGTATTGTCGGAGCGTTGGTCACTATATAGCTTATTTTGCGCGCGGAGCCATTGGATTACCGTAGATATGATGATAAGGAGCTGCTTCTATTCAGTTATTCACTTTCTAGGGTGCACTGGTAAGATCCAACTATTTACTTTTTGCTCGTCACCATCAGGTAGTAATACGAGGTAGAACGGTTATTAAGTTTTGACAAAAAACCGCAGGCTGTGGTAAGTAAGGCCCTGGAAGCTGCTTTTATCAAATCTTGTTGAAAAAATAATAAAAAAGAGTTAATTTTCCAATACACAGGGTGATGTACGTCTAACACTGCTGTGTCTCTCAGCTATCCAGGATGAACTAGCATCTAGCCCTCCCTGTCCTTGGTGACCTGCTGTGCTTTCTATATGGTTCAATATTTTATGGAAATAACATAAACAACAAGCTTTCATTCAGAGCAAAGGGAGAAGGTTGGAGCTCTCAATGCAAGAGAACTAAGTCCAACAGGTGAGGAGAAAACAGACAGTATTGGTATCGGCCCTGGAGAGAATGTTTATCAAATAAGGTTAAAAAAAAATTATTCATAATCCTGATTCAATCCTCACACTCCGTGGCTCTTGCTACTGCATTAACAGCCTCTGCACCATTAGTTTTAGTACTGTTGTAGTTTGTTAACCAAAAGCAGCTACAGCTTTTTGTCAGAGCAGAGGAAGCAGAACAAGGAGTCAACTCATTCGCACAGAGCTCAGTGTCACTGCAGTGTGAGGACACGCCCACAGAAACCACAACAGACCTCCACTTGTTCCCCAATATCAAGGTTAGTGAGTAACTATTTCCAGGTCCTTACGAGTATTCTGGCCAACGCCTGGTATGGCCGCTTGTATGCCCCTCACCCTCTGTATTGCGGTTCCAATTCCTTCTCCTCTTGTGTGGATGTGTTGTTCCTCGACTTCCTGGGATTTCCACACGTTGATGTATCTTCAATGCAGACGGCATAAGTCATGGAGGAGGAATTTCAGTCCACAAATATCTAATGTTATAATATGTTAGCGCTTATTCCGCTTTTTGCCCTAGTTTGTGCTAAGTGTTATCACACACGGAATGATTTCCATAATTGCTGCGGAGTTTAACAACACATGGCAGGCACGGCCATCGGACAAATAAGGTTTTAACCCCGCGAACTGTATACACAACACGTGACGCTTTCAAAACCACCTCAGTGATGTCGGAGGAGAAACCGATCCAAGACATTGACCCCGCGCCGAAACTCTCAATAACAACTTTATCTCTCTTCTGTGGTTTGTACATTGTTTAGTATACTATAGAGGAGGCGGTCCAGAATTAGTACTAGTATTCCTCATAAGATAACAGTCTGGGCATTGTCTGAGGATGCATGGTGGCATTTTTTCTGAGTTCCCAGAATGCACTGTTCGAGGGTTCCATGGTGGCGTGGACGTTAGCTGGCGGGTGTTCATGGTGAGCATTGTTCTGAGGGTTTCATGTCGGGCATTTGTTCTGAGGTGTTCATGGTGGGCACTGTTTCCGAGGTTCCATGGTGGGCACTGTTCCAAGGGTTCCATGGTGGGCAAGTACTGAGGGTTCCACCTTTCGAGGCTATTCCAAAGGTTTCATGGTGGGCAAGTTGTTCTGAGGAATTTCGCATGTTGAGGCATGTTCGGAAAGGGTTCCATGGTAGCATTGTTCTTGAGGGTCTGGGGGCACTGTTCTGGGTTCCATGGTAGGCATTGTTCTGAGGGTTCCATTGGGTGGGCATTGTTCTGAGGCGTTCCATGGTGGGCATTGTTCTGAGGTTCCATGGTGGCATTGTTCTGAGGGTTCCATGGTGGGCATTGAGTTCTGAGGAGTTCCATTCGGCATTGTTCTGAGGGTTCCATGTGGGTGGCTGTTCGAGGGTTCTACAGTGGCACTGTTCCGGGTTCCATGGTGGGCACTGTTCCAAGGGTTCCAGTGGAGTGGGCATGTTCCGAGGGTTCTATTGGGCACTGTCTGAGGGTTCATGGTGGCATTGTTCTGAGGGTTCCATGGTGGGCACGTTTCCAAGGGTTCCATGGTGGGGCACTGTTCCAAGGGTTCCATGGTGGGCATTGTTCTGAGGGTTCCATTGCGGCACTATTCCAAAGGTTTCATGGTGGGCATTGTTCGAGGGTTCCATGTCGGGATTGTTCTGAGGTTCCATGTGGCATTGTTCTGAGAGTTTCATGGTGGCACTGTTTCGAGGGTTTCCATGGTGGGCATGTGTTCTGAGGGTTCCATGGTGGGCACTGTTCTGAGGTTCCATGGTGGGCACGTGGTCTGAGGGTCCATGTCGGGCATTGTTCTGAGGGTTCCATGGTGGGCCTGTTCCGAGGGTTCTACAGTGGGCACTGTTGACCAAGGGTTCCATGGTGGGCATGTTCCAAGGGTTCCATGGAGGGCACGGTTCCAAGGGTTCCATGGAGGGCACTGTTCGAGGGTTCACTGGTAGGCATTGTTCTGAGGGTTCCATGGTGGGCACTGGTTCCAAGGGTTCCATGGTGGCACTGTTCCAGGGTTCCATGGTGGCATTGTTCTGAGGGGGTTCTACAGTGGGCATTGGTTCCAAAGGT